>CAUYQU010079073.1:0-35149 GCA_963574635.1 Cheracebus regulus
CTGATAGGCTTCCCTTTATGGGTAACCTGGCCTTTCTCTCTGGCTGCCCTTAGTATTTTCTCCTTTATTTCAATCCGAGTAAATCTGACGATTATGTGTCTTGGGGTTGGTCTTCTTGAGGAATATCTTTGTGGAGTTCTCTGTATTACCTGGAGTTGACTATTGTCGTACCTTACTAGTTTAGGAAAAATTTCCTGGATAATATCCTGAAAAATATTTTCCAGCTCGGTTAAGTGTAAATTAGGTCTTTTCACATAGTCCCATATTTCTTGGAGATTTTGCTCATTCCTTTTTTCCCTTTTTTCTCTGATCTTATCTTCTCGTTTCATTTCATTAAGTTGGTCTTCGACCTCTAATATCCTCTCTTCTGCTTGATCAATTTGACTATTAAAACCTGTACATACTTCACGGATTTCTCATATTGTGTTTTTCAGCTCCATTAATTCATTTATATTCCTCTCTAAATTGTCCATTCTAGTTAGCATTTCGCCAAACCTTTTTTCAAAGTTGTTAGTTTCTTTAGATTGAGTTAGAACATATTCTTTTAGCTCACAGAAGTTTCTTATTATCCACCTTCTGAAGCCTGATTCCGTTAATTCTTCACACTTGTTTTCCATCAGGCCTTGTTCCATTACTGATGAGGACCTAGCGTCCTCTGTAGAAGTACAGACATTCTGATTTTGAGAGTTCTCAGTTTTTTTACAGTAGCTTCTTGGCATCTTTGTGGTTTTATCCACCTGTCGTCTTTGTAATTACCAACTTTCAAATTAGGGTCTGAGTGGACATCCAGCTTGTTAATTCCCAGCTCCAGAATCTATGTAATTTTCACTGCGGCAACCCGCAACGCTGGCTAAAACAGCAGCGTTGAAATTCATGGTGCTTTTCTGCCCGGGGTCTCCGGTCTGGCTTCCCTCTTCAGTCCCTTTTTCAATCAGCTGAATGAACTGCTCTGACTTCCCAGAGCTCCAGACATCATCCAAAAGGAGACCCAGTCCTGTTTACTCCGCATCAAGAGCCGCCGGGCCGAGGCGCTGGCAAAATATCCGTGTCAGCCGAAAGGGTCGCGCTGGCGACCCATGAGGCTCCTCCGCTGGGAATGTCCTGGTCTGTGGGCAGCAAAAATTTGTTGGTAAGTGTGGCATCCACTCGCTCCCTGCGCTTTCACTGGGAGCTGCAATCCTGAGCTGCTAGTGATCGGCCATCTTGGATCTCTCTCCCCTGCCATAAGTCTAAAATTACATTTTTCAAACAGACAACATGCTTCTACTTTTAACATACTATGTTATAAATTAAAATGGAATCTGTGATTTCTGAATCTTTCGTAACAGTGTATTTAAAACCAACTTCTTTTTTTTTAATACAGAATTTGATGGCTTTTTAAATGTTGCAGGAAAATGTCTTCATTTTCTTACTTTCCTGCCTTACAACAAAGCTCCCATACTGAACAAATTCAAGGAATAGAATACAAGAAAAAAATATATACATCTTCCTTTATTTTCTTTCTTTTATTTTTATTAATTTTTCTTTTTTGTAGAAATATGTTGCCCAAGTTGGTCTTGAACTCCTGGCCTCAAGCAATCCTCCTACCTTGGCCTCCCAAAGTGCTGAAATTACAGTATTGGGCCATCATGCCCAGCCAAAAATTAAGCATTTTTTTAAGCCCACTCATGAGATTTATAACTTTAGGATGAAAAATAAAACATCCAAGAATCAACCTACTGCATGTAACAAAACTGAAGAACCAGTTAGGTAGTTGTTACCACCCAGTGCTTGAAAGGGCTTCCTCCTTTTTTTTTTTATAATCTCCATTTTAGAATTTTTGTCCCTTAATAGGTTACTAAACAAAATTTTGTATCTGTTGTTTCAGAATTTAGACAGAGATTTGACAATGAATATAATAGTTGAACAGTATTCCGATATTCTTTTTTTTTTTCCAATGGAGTATTGCTCTTTTGCCCAGGCTGGAGTGCAGCAGTGAATTCTTCACTAAATGCAACCTCTGCATCCCGGGTTCAAGCAATTCTCTTGCCTCAGCCTCCTAAGTTGCTGGGATTATAGGTGCCTGCCACCAAACCTGGCTAATTTTTGTATTTGTAGTAGAGTCAGGGTTTCACCATGTTGGCCGGGCTGGTCTCAAACTGCTTACCTCAAGTGATCCACCCACCTCAGACTCCCAAAGTGCTGGGATTACAGGTGTGAGCCATCGTGCCTGGCCCCCATATTCTAAAGGGAGGTGCTAGACAGAATTAACCAAGTAGGCTCTGTCAAAATCTCTCTCTTTTCAAGTGTGCTAAGAGATGGCTAGAGGTTTATTATGAAGACACACTGAGGGAAATTTGTCAGTAAAGAGAGCTTTGTCTTTTCTCTGTTCCCTTTCGTTGAGTAGCTAGCTGGAGTGGTACATGAAGTTACAGCTAGGAGACAGTGGTTAGCAGTGAGATAAACTTTACTTTTCTATTTAGCAAGATAAGGATGCAGCAATTTTGGTGGGTCCAGCCTTCCCCTACTCTTTGCTATTCTTGCTGGCATGGAGGAATCCAACTCCAATAACAATAGATAATATGACACACTATGTGCCAGGCACTGCTCTAAGCACTTTACACAGCTTAAATTATTGTATCTAAGTGGAAGGTACAATTTCAAGTTTACAAATGTGATTTAGATGTTTAGTAACTTGCCCAGTGTCACACAGTCAATGGTCCAAGATTTTTACCTTTACATCTGGTAGATTATGTATAGTTAGACAAAGAAAGTGAACTACAGTAGCAAAGAGGTTAACCAGATTACATCACTTCTTTCAGGACACTATAAGATGAGTATCTCCATGGTTAGGGTAAAGGAGTTCCTCCAGAGTCCAACATATATTCTACAAAGGACACCATTCTTTGGATACCATTTATAACCAAAGGGTTGGTTGAAATTGATGTAATACAGCATTGTTAATCACATAAGACTTGCTTCCTCTTCTTTTAATATTTCTTCTCTGTCCTCCAAATTAGAAACCAGACTGAGGAGAAGGTGGATGCAAAAAAAATAAAAAATAAGGAACACAGATCACAACTCCCTTCTCCAAATGTAAAGTGAGGCCTTAGCTAATAATAACAGTTGCACATTAAACTAAAGATTAGACTTAGAATGCATTGAGCTTTTAAATACTGAAAGTGAATTTGAATTACCATAAAACTGTTTTTATAGGTGAAGATATTAGAAAACTATGTCTATGATACTGTTCAGAGAAAAAGAAGGCAGATCCCACAGAACAAATCTGAAAACACTTTTGTTGAAAAATAAAATGAACCTTTTCTGTATATCCCGCTGAACTCAGCCCATTCAATAGCCAGTTGCTCCTCTTTCTTCTTCACATTTATCCCAATAACACCTTGTATCCCCATTCTCCACCAGCTCCTGAGGTGGTAAATTTCCAAGGCTTATGCCAATGTTCTGGAAATGTCTATGTTAAAGTCCTCTAGATCTTGAATTCTCAAGGGCTGCCTTTGCCCTGTTCTACATGAATGTAGACATAAAAATAGCCCTTTTCCAGTTTCCACACATCAAAATGTTTTCCCACAAAGAATTCATGGGCGTAGAAGCCTTTATGGAATATTTGATAGTCACTGGTCAGGATCACATTATGCATCTTATATTTTGCCATCTATTAAATTACTTTTGGCTAAGCCTATGCCATATTACATTCTCTTCTAATTTAATCCTGTTTTTATGCTTCTCTCTTTTCTTCCTATGCTTTAGAAATATTTCTGTCTTTCTGCTGCTTCATCTCTAGGTTCCTGGGCAACTAAAGTAGATAGCTCTAATTCTGGTTCTAATGCCTAAGGAGAAATGTCCTCTCATGCCCAAGTTTCCAGCATTTTAGTCCCAAACTTTACAATTCTATAGACTTTCCAACTTCCTTTCTTCATTGATTTCTCCGTTTTTTTTTGCCTCTGGCACTAACTCCTGGTGATTCGTCTTGTTTACTTGACTTGCTCTTCTCTACACACCTGAGTTCAACTTCTCCTTCATCCTTTGTTAAACTTCCACATCATCAATCTTCTGATGGATGGAACATTAACAAACATATACATATACAGAACTCAGAATGAGATTTCCTCTGTCACAGGAGGGACTACATAAAATACATATTCAATAGAGAGAGGGGCTATTTTTCAAAATTATAACATTTACTAGGATTAGCAGGGGGAACAGATTAAAACACTATCATGCTGAGTTGAAAAGTATTACATTTCTTATGAAATTTTAGAGTTGAATTGGTACAGAGACAACTCTAGAACAATGTTCTTCAAGAGAAGAGCAAAAGTCTTCTTCCCTTGCCATTCCTCCACTAAGCCCCTAGATACTTCCAAGGCTCCCTTACAACCTCCTTAGGATTGGCCCAGGAGAAGATAGGAGATTTTAAAACATGATCCTTGACACTGAGCTCTCCATTCCCTTCTGCAGTCTGCAATCCACTTCAATAATCTCCTCGATCCAAAAGGGGCAGCCTTCTCTTTTACATCCTTCAGTTAATAACCTTCTTCCTGAATTTCACTTCATGGCTGAGGGTGAACAGTGGGAGAGATTTCACAATTAGGTTTTCCTTGTCTGGGCCTTAATAATCCTAAATGAAGGTTAAAGGAATTTAGAAAATTCTTCTCAAACTTTATGTTTCAAAATTTTACTGTAAAAATCCCACATGGAACATCAGAATGTTACTCTTTCTTTCTTCAGTCTTTCCTCAACCTCTGTGAAACCATCTTTTTCCAACAGGCAGATGCGCATCTCTTCTATTCAGAAGGCAGGAAAAAATGCTGATTGTTATTTCCAAGATATTGCCCTTGTTACAAAACAATTTCATTTGACGTGTCATTGGACTATTTTAGAGAAGATACTGAGATGAAAATATGAAAACAAAGCTCTAAGGAGATATCCAGATGAAAATACGAAAAAAAAAAAAAAGAAAACCTTGAAGAAGATAACAAAATGAAAATAGGTAAATAAAGTTCTGAGATCTAGGCTAGAAATATAAACCGAGGAATTATTTAAATGGAAATGAAGATTTGGTCCAGAGGTTGACTGTTACTGTCAAGAGACTGTAGACAATGAAAGGGAGGCAGTTAAGAGGTGCTAGAAGAGATCTTGGAAAGATGTCTAAATTCGAGATTTGATAGAGAACAGACAAGGAAAATCACTCAGAGTCCTAGATATTAGGAGAATGCTGCAAAAATAAAATGTCTCAGAAACTGTGTTAGGTAATTTTTTAAAATGAAAGTTGACTTCTGCTTCTAGGAAGAGGCAGTAGACCTATTCCTCCCTATATCACCACCTTAAAATTGAAATCCATTAGAAATACTGTAATAAATATAGGCAATCTCTGAAAGTCAGAAATAAGACAGAATGGCTAAGGACTACAGTCAGGAGTTGAGGAATGACATGGTGGGGTGTTCGCATAAACTGAATTTCATCAAAACTGAAAATCTTTCCTCAATGAAACATATGTTAAGAGAATGAAAAATCAAGTTATAGTCTGGGAGAAAATATTTGCAAACCACATATCCAACAATGTATGACAATGTATGAAAAACTCTCAAAACTCAACAGTGAAGTGGCAAAAATCCAATTTGAAAGTAAGCCAAACAACCCCCGCCCCACCCCCTCACACACACAAAAATAAAAACCACACACACAGATAATTCACTAAAATGAGGATACAGATAGCAAACAAGCACTTGGAAAAAACATTGACATCATTTGCTATTAGGGAAATGAAAATTAAAGCCATCTTAAGATATCACTATATACCTATTAGTAGCTAAAATGTTTTTTGGTAGCAATATGAAATGGTATAAACACTCTGGAAAATAGTTTAGCCATTTTTTATGAAATTAAATGTGCTCTTGCCATACTAAATAGGGTTCACACTCTTGGGCATTTATGCTAAGCAATTAAACTCATGTTCACACAAATAAACACATATATTTATAGCATTTTAACTTGTAATAGCAAAAAAAAAAAAAGAAAAACTGGTAACAACCAAAATGTCCTTCATTGGGTGAAGGGTAATCAAAGTTTAAAACCACCACACAATGGAATACTACTTATCTATGTAAAGGAATAAAGTGTCCCTACATGAAACAATCCAGACAAATCTTAAGGTCATTTGGATTAGTGAAAACAAGTCAATTTCCAAAAGTCATCATCATTTTGGACACATAATAAGCATTCAATAAATGTAAATTTTTACTTTATTAGGTAACTGGGAAGCTAGTTTGTAATGCAGAAAACATCCACTGTAAAATGCTCAGAGTAGAAGCCACATTTTATCAAGAAGGAAGAGTAAGAAGAAAATGAAAGCAAATTTAAACGAGTGTTTCTTAGCCATAATAGAAAAAGAACAGAGCAGTAGCTTGAATGTTTAGGGGAGGGTAACATGTTTGTTTAGGACAGAGAAGAGCAGACAGGATTTTGAAGAAGAGACAGTTAAAACCTAAGTTAAAAGAAAACAGGATATTTCATAAAAGAAATATACCAAAGGTTAAACCCCCAAATAAACCATCTACTAATGTTTTACTAGATTGATGATACATTTTAAAAAGGGAATATAAGATAATCCTATTTATATATAATTCTCAAAATGACAAAATTGTAGAGATGAAGAGCAGTCTAGAGGTTAGCAGAGGACAGGAACAGAAATGGATAAGAGATGTCAAATATAAAGCACAAGGAAGTTCTCTTGTGATGGATTGCAGTGGTGGCTACACAAACCTACATGAGGGATAAAATTGCATATAAACACAGGAAAACAAATGAATGTATGTAGTAACCTGTAAAAACTCAGCAAGGTTTGTAGTCTACTTACCAATAGATTACTAATTTCAGTGTCCCCATTTTGTTATGGCAGTACGTTTATACAAGATGTTGCCAATGGAGGAAGCTGGATAAAAGATACATAGGACTTCATGTATTAGCACTATTTTTGTAACTTTCTCTAGAGTCCATGCTTATTTCAAATTCAAAAGAAAAAAAATTAAAATGAAGGATTGCTTAACTCTATTGGAATTAGCAGAGAGGTTAAAGAGGATGACAATAATAATTGTATTAGATTGAACACTGCCGGGAAACAAGCATTGTGCAGAGTAATTACAGCAGCAGGATTTTAATTCTGATTCAGCCACTCATTAGGTGTGTGAACATGAGTGAGTTATTTAACTTCTCTGTTACTCAGTCATTTCAAAGACAAAATAAAGTTAATAAGAACACGTAATCATAAGGTTTTTGTAAGGATCTAAATAACACAATTTATATAAAATATCATTTGGGACACATACTAAGCATTCAATAAATGTAAAATCCTATTTTATTAAGTAACTGGGATGCTAGTTTGTGATGGAGAAAATATCTACTGTAAAATGCTTAGAGTAGAAGCCACATGTTGCCAAGAAGGAAGAGTAGGAAGAAAATGAAAGCAAATCTAAATGGTTGTTTCTTTGCCATAAAAGAAAAAGAAAGAGTAGTAGCTTGAAAATTGAGGGGAGGGTAATATGTTTGTTTAAGAAAGAGAAGAGCAAATGGGATTTTGAAGAAGAGGATACAATTAAAACCTGTTAAAAGTAAAAAAGGATATTTCATAAAAGAAATATCCCAAAGGTTAAAACCCCCAAATAAGCCATCTACTAATGTATTACAACTAGACTGATGATAAATTTTAAAAAGGAAATATAAGAGAATCCTTAACCAGCAACTATTTACTGAAATGGGGATTTCCCAAGCAGAAAAGAGAGAAACAAGAAGGATCCCCTGAAGATTGGCTTTCAGCAACACATTGCAATCAAATAACCTGAAAACAATTTTGGCTTGAAATGCAATTTTTAAAACTGGAATTTATCTTTTTAAATGAAGACTTTGGACTAAACTAACCCCACACAAGAAGAATTTCTGACAAAAATTGACTCTTATATCTGCTATAAAATTAACTTTACAACTACTAGCAAGGCATTATATATGAGATAACAGTGAAAAAAGTAAAAAAAAATAAAGTAAAAAAATAGTGAATAATTTTCCCCATAAGTTTACACTAGATATTTATGGAACAATACAGATTTGCTTTTATTTTTGCCATCAATGCCGCTTCTTGAAGTTTTTATGATATTATTGTACCATAATGATACGTTCTAAGAGGAGGAGAACAAATGAGTCTGACACATTATTCTGTTTTATCCTTGGGAAAAATAAAATCTCAAGCTTTAGTTATGGAAATATGTCATTTTTTAATGTAAACACACACACACACCCCTATAAATTATCCCCACAAAAGTAGATGGACATCACAATTAAATATTGTTGCATACAACCTTTGAAAAACTTCCTACGTCTCAATATGAAAGTAGGAGAAACAGTAGAAAATAATTCAATCAAAAGCATAAATCATATCAAGTATGTTTTCAGATCCCAATATAATAAAACGAGAAATGAATATCAAGAGAAATTTTGAAAAATACACTAACACATGGAAATCAAACAATGTGCTCTTGAACAAGCAATGGGTCAATGAAGAAATAAAAAGGAACATTTTTAAGTATTCTTGAAACAAATGAAAAATGGAAATACAACTTACGGAATCTATGGGATACAGTAAGAGCAGTGCTAAGAGGGAAGTTTATAGCAATAAACACCTACATCAAAAAAAGCAGAAAAACTTCAAATACACAACTTAATATTAACCTCAAAGAACTAAAAAATCAAGAACAAACCAAAACCCAAATTAGCAGAAGGAAAAAAAATAATAAAGTTTAGAGCAGAAATAAAGAAAACTGACACTCAAAAAATACAGAATATCAACAAAATGAAAAGGCTTTTTTTTTTGAAAAAATAAATAAAATTAACTACACTAACACAAGAAGAGAGAGGAACCAAATAAATAAAATCATAAATAAAAAAAGGAGACAAAACAACTTAGACCACAGAAATACAAATAATCATTAGACACTATTATGAACAACTGCATTCCAACAAATCAGAAAACCTAGCAGAAATGAATGAGTTCCTGGACACATAATACCTACCAAGATTGAATCATGAAAGATAGAAAACATTAACAAGCCAATAATGAGTAATGAAACTGAAGCTATAATAAAAAGTCTTTTCCTCAGAGAAAAGCCCAGAATTTGATATCTTTATTGCTGAGTTGCCAAACATTTAAAGAAGAACTAATACCAATCCTACTGAAACTCTTCAAAAAAAAATTGAAGAGGAGGGAATACTTCTAAACTCAGACCAGCCTGGCCAATATGTTGAAACCCCACCTCTACTAAAAATACAAAAGACTAGCTAGGCATGGTGCATGCCAGCTTCTCAGAAGGCTGAGACAAGATATTCGCTTGAACCTGGGAGGTGGAAGTTGCATTGATTTTGGCATCTACATTTATCAATGATATTGGCCTGTAGTTTTCTTTTTTGTTATGTCCTTGTCTGATTTTGATATCAAGGTAATGTTGGCCTTGTAAAATAACTAAGTATTAGTAGTGTTGCCTGGGCAACAGGGTGAGACTTCCTCACAAAAAAAAGAAAAAAAAAAAGAAATCAAGTAAGTAATTTTATTTACAAGAGCTACAATTAATATAAAACTCCTAGAAACCAATTTAGTTAAAGAATTGAAAGATATATACAAAGAGAACTGTAAAACACTGATGAAAGGAACTGAAGAAGACACACAAAAAAATTGGAAAGATATTCCACGTTTGTGGATTGAAGGAATTAATATTGTTAAAATGACAATTCTACTCAAAGCAATTTATAGATTTGATGCAATCCCTATCAAAAAACCAATATCATGCTTCACAGAAATAGAAAAAAAAATCCTAAAATTTATATGGAACCCAAGAAGACTTACAGTCAAAACAATCCTGAGCAAAAAGAGTAATGCTGGAGGCATCACATTACCTGACTTCAAAATATTCTACAAAGCTATAGTAACCTAATAAGCATAATACTGGCATTAAAAACAGACATATAGACTAAAGGAATAGAATAGAGAACCCAGAAATAAATCCATATATTTGCAGCCAACTCATTTTCAACAAAGTTTCCAATAACATACAATGACATACAATGAGGAAAGGACCGTTTCTTTAGTAAATGGTACTGGAGAAACTGGATAACCAACACAAAAAAAATAAAACTAGATCTCCACTTCTCAACTTACATAAAAATTAAATCAAAATATATTACAGACTGAAGTCAAGACGTCAAATTGTGAAACTACTAACAAAAAACTTTGGGGAAATGCTCCAGGATATTGGTCTGGGTGATGAATTTTTGTGCAAGATCTTAAAAGCATAGGCAAAGTACGCAACGATAGACAAATAGGATTATATCAAACTAAAAAGGTTCTGCAGAGCAGAGAAACTTGGACAAAGTAAAGAGACAATCCACAGAAGGGGAGAAAATATTTATAAACTATCCATCTTACAAGGAATTAATAACCAGAATATATAAAGAGTTTAAACAATTAAGTAGCAAAAAAATTTGATTTAAAAATGGACAAAAGACCTGAACAGACATTTCTCAAAGGAATACACATAGATGGCCAACAGGTAAAAGTTCAACATTGCTAATAATCAGAGAAATGAGAATGAAAGCCACAATGAGATATCATTTCACACCAGTTAAAATGGCTTTTATCCCAAAGACAGGGAACAACGAATGCTGATGAAAATGTAAAATAGGAGGAATCCTTATACATTGTTGGTGGGAGTGTAAATTAATGCAGCCAATATGGAAAAGTATATGGAAGTTTTTCAAAATATTAAAGATAGAATTTCCATATGATTGAGCAGTTACACTACTGGGTATATATCGGAAATAATAGAAATTAATATGACAAAGAGACATCTACACTCCTGTGTTTACTACAGCACTTCACAACAGCCAAAAATGGAATCAACCTGAGTGTCCGCTAATGAATGAGTGTATAAAAATATATATATACACAAATGAAATATTATTCAGCCATAAACAAGAATGAATCCTGTCATTTGTAGCAGCATAGACAGAACTGGAAGTCATTATGTTAACTGAAATAAGCCTGAGCACAAAAAGACAAACATTGCATGTTCATATATGGGAACTAAAAAAGTGGGTCTCATAAAGCAAGATAGTAGATTGGTGGTGACCAGAGGACAGGAAAAGTCCAGGGGCAAGCAAGGGGTAAGCGAGGGGCAAGTGAGGTTAATTAATAGATACAAACACACATTTTGATAGAAGAAATAAGACCTAGTATTTCATATATCAGCAATGTGACTAGTTTATAATAATCTGTTGTATATTTCAGAGTAGCTGGCAGAAAATATTTCAAATGTTTCTAGTATAAATAAAAGACAAATATTTAAGATAATGAGTATCACAATTACACTGATTAGATCTTTTCAAATTATGTGAATATATTAAATTATCACAGGTACCCTAAAATGTTTACATCTATTATAGATCAATAAAATATAAAATTGAAAAGAGAACATAAAAAACAAATAATTAAGACACAAAATGCCTTTTCTTATGGGGATAAAGAATGGTTGAATAAAGGTAGTGACTTATGTGATGGGAAAATTTAAATAAATTTGAGACATATTGTATTCATCAGGATTTTCAGTTAAAAACAGCAAAAACCTAGTCTAGTGGGTTTAAGCTGAAAGGTACAGAAGACATTCACAGGATCCTTAGGTGAACAAAAGTATCAAGTTTTGATGCTATGTAGCCTGAAGAAAACCAAGGTAGAGGAAACTCAGTCAGGAGAAATGTTCCATCATTCTTCATCCTTTTAGATCCGTGATGCTAGAAACTTTGCATTAGCAGTCCACAGAAAGACATACAGCTCTGCCATTAAGTTTTGGCAGGAGATATGATGCTCAGTGAGTGTGACTACTGCTCTTTTTCCTATTTGGTGGCATGCAGGTCACATGAAGAGACTCAGTTACAAGAGAATCTGGAAATATACAGTTCTATCATTTTCCAGTTTCTAATATGCAAGAAGGCAAGATCAAAGAGGGTTGGAAATGACATTTAATGAGACAATTTGCTGTCGGTATTGAAAAGCTAAATTTGATGAACCTGGATAAGTATTGTGAGATATAAGATGAAAAGGAAGACATAAGATGAGAAGGAAGACAGTGTCCAGATCATGATATCCTTGGCTCTTTTCTTTTGCAAATAGTGGTGGGGATATATGGGGCTGGGATCAGGTTGGGATAAAGGAAAATGAAAAATAAGTCCAGTTTTGGACAAGCTAACGTTATGGTATCAGAATCCAGTGGAGATCTCCACTAAAATCTGATCATATTGCTCTGGAGTTGAGGGAAGAGAGCAGAAATGATAGAGATTTGTGAACATTCGCCATGAGGTGAAAAAGTGGAAAAAAAGAAGAGGTAGAGCAGGCTTAGTGAGAAAGGAATATAAGCAAATCTGAATAAGCCTCTGGGACATTGTTAAGGGGCTAGCAGAGAAACAGAAAGCTGCTATAGAGAAGTACTAGGCCTAGGGTAGGAGGGAGAGTTTTAAAAAGGCAAAAACATAAATGATGAATACTGACAAATGCTATAAGAAATAATCCAATCAAGGTAAATTTTGGAAAAGAACAATGGATTTAGCTACAGCAGACAATTCTAACATCATATATCTCAGATGAGTCTGGGAATTTTATAAAGAAAAGAAGTTTAGTTGTCTCACAGTTTTGCAGGCTGTACAGGAAGCATAGTGGTTTCTGCTTCTGGGGAACCTTCAGGAAACTTCCAATCACAGCAGGAGGCAAAGAGGGAGCAGGTGTCTCACATGGCAGGAGCAGGAGCAAGGGAGAGAGAGAGGAGGTGCCACACACTTTTAATCCACCAGATTTCACAAGGACTCATTCACTATGGTGAGAACAGTACTAAGGGGATAGTACTGAAACATTCATGAGAAATCCGCCCCCACAATATAATCTCTTTCCCTACGCCCTGCCTCCAGCACTGGAGATTACATTTCAACACGTGATTTGGGTGGGGACACAGAGTCAAACTATATTATCTTAAATGCAAATAACAACCAATATTTTTCTTTTTGTTTGGAGATACTGTGTGAAAAAATACGAAGTCAGACTACAAACAATAAAGTAGAATTTAGGAGGAAATTTAAGGCAATGATAAGACATATCTAGAGAGTTAATAACTTTGAAAAATTAAAATGTTTTGAAAACATTAAAGGACACAACAAATGTACAGCTGGACATACACAAGAACAGAGCAAAAAAAGTGAAAACTAATGAAAAGTTACAAAGTTTTAGTACTCTCATAACAATAGAGAAGAAAATGTGGAAAGGAACACATTATTTGACAAGACTTTGACAATAGCAAATGACTATCATCAACAGCCCAAAATAGGATTAATCATTGTGAGGAGTAATAAAAAAAGAGACTAAATAAAATGTTTTTGGAACTTTAATAAGAAACATTTTCTGTAGCTTTTGCCAAAGGTTGGTAGGAATTTCCAAAATATACAGAAAATAAATTAAAACATAACTCAGCGACTGGCAAGATAGCCAAATAGAAACAGTTCCGGTTGGCAGCTCCTAGCGAGATCAATGAAGAAGGTGGGTGATCTCTGCATTTCCAACTGAGGTACCTGGCTCATCTCACTGGGACTGGTTAGAGAGTAGGTGCAGCCCATGGAGAGTAAGCCAATGCAGAATGGGGCGTCACCTCACCAGGGAAGTGCAAGGGGTCAGGGAACTCCCCCCATCAGCCAAGGGAAGCTGTGAGGGAACGTGCCATAAGGAATGGTGCATTCAGGCCCAGATACTACACTTTTTCCATGGTCTTCACAACCCACAAACCAGGAGATCCCCTCCCGTGCCAACACCACTAGGGCCCTGAGTTTCAAACACAAAAGTGGGGTGGCCATTTGGGCAAACACCGAGCTAGATACTGGAGTTTTTTGTTGTTGTTTATTTTTTCCATACCCCGGTGGTGCCTGGAACACCAGTAAGACAGAACAGCTCACTCCCCTAGAAAGGGGGTTGAAGCCAGAGAACCAAGTGGTCTAGCTCAGCAGATCTCAATCCCACAGAGCCCAGCAAGCTAAGATCCACTGGCTTGGAATTCTCACTGCTAGCACAGCAGTCTGAAGTCAACCTGGGATGCTCCAGCTTGGTAACAGCTGGGGTGTCTCACATTAGTAAGGCTTGAGTAGGCAGTTTTCCCCTCACAGTGTAAACAAAGCCACCTGGAAGTTCAAACTGGGCAAAGCCCACTGCAGCTCAGCATAGCTGCTATAGCCAGACTGCTTCACTAGATTCCTCCTCTCTGGGGAAGCCATCTCTGAAAGAAAGGCAGCAGCTGCAGTCAGAAGCTTATAAATAAAACTTCCATCTCCGTGGGACAGAGCACATGGATGCAGCTTCAGCAGACTTAAACATTTCTGCCTGCTAGTTACAAAGAGAGCAGTGGATCTCCCAGCACAGTGTTTGTGTTCTGCTACCTCCTCAAGTGGGTCCCCGACCCCTATGACTCCTGACTGGAAGACAACCCCAGCATGGTTCAACAGACACCTCATACAGGAGAGCTCCAGCTGGCATCTGGCAGGTGCCCCTCTAGGATGAAGCTTCCAAAGAAAAAGATAGGCAGCAATCTTTGCTGTTCTGCAGCTTCCACTGGTGATACCCAAGCAAACAGGGTCTGGAGTGGACCTCCAGCAAACTCTAGCAGATCTGCAGCAGAGGGGCATGACCATTAAAGGAAAACTAACAAACAGAAAGGAATAGCATTAACATCAATAAAAAGGATGTCCACACAGAAACGCCATCCAAAGGTCACCAACATCAAAGACCAAAGGTTGATAAATCCACGAAGATGAAGAAAAATCAGTGAAAAACGGCTGAAAATTCAAAAAATCATAATGCCTTCTCCAAAGGATCACACTTCTCACCAGCAAGGGAACAAAACTGGACAGAGAATGAGTTTGATGAATTGACAGAAGTAGACTTCAGAAGGCAGGTAATAACAGACTCCTCTGAGCTAAAGGAGCATGGTCTCACTCAATACAAGAAAGATAAGAACCTTGAAGAAGGTTAGAGGAATTCCTAACTAGAATAACCCATTCAGAAAACAACATAAATGGCACAATGGAGTGAAAAACACAGCATAAGAACTTCATGAAGCATACACAAGTATCAATAGCTGAATCACTCAAGCTGAAGAAAGGACATCAGAGATTAAAGATGAACGTCATGAAATAAAGTATGAAGACAAGATTAGAGAAAAAAGAATGAAAAGGGACAAAGAAAACCTCTAAAAAATATGGAACTATGTGAAAAGACCAAACCTACATTTGATTGGTTTACCTCAAAGTGACGAGGAGAATGAAACCAAGATGGAAAACAGTCTTCAGGATATTATCCAGGAGAACCTCCCTAACCTAGCCAGACAGGCCAACATTCAAATTCAAGAATTAAAGAAAACTCCACAAAGATATTCCTCAAGAAGAGCAACCCCAGACATAAAATCGTCAGATTCACCAAGGTTGAAATGAAGGAAAAATTAAGGGCAGCCAAAGAGAAAGTCAGGTTGCCCATAAAAGGAAGCTCATCAGACTAACAGCAGATCTCTCTTGAGAAACCTTATAAACCAGAAGAGAGTGGGGGTCAATATTCAACATTCTAAAAAAAAAAAAAAGGCTTTTTAACCCAGAATTGCATATCCAGCCAAACTAAGCTTCATAAGTGAAGGAGAAATAAAATCCTTTACAGATAAAAAAATGCTGAGAGATTTTTGTCACGACCAGGCCTGCCTTACAAGAGGTCCTGACAGAAGCACTAAACATGAAAAGAAAAATCCAGTACCAGCCACTGCAAAAACATACCAAGTTGTAAAGACCATCGACACTATAAAGAAACTGCATAAACTCAGGGGCAAAATAACCAGCTAGCATCATAATGACAGGATCAAATTCACACATAAAAATATTAACTTTAAATGTAAATGGGATAAATGCCCCAATTAAAAGACAAAGGCTGGCAAATTGGATAAATAGTCAAGACCCATTGGTGTGCTGTATCCTCAATACAGCACACCAATGGTTGTGATCCACAACCATCACATGTACAAAGACACACATTGGTTCAAAATAAAGGGATGGAGGAATATATACCAAGCAAGTGGAAAGCAAAAAAGCAGGGGTTGCAATCCTAGTGTCTGATAAAACAGACTTTAAACCAACAAAGATAAAAGACAAAGAAAGGCATTACATAATGGTAAAGGGATCAATGAAACAAGAAGAGCTAACTACCCTAAATACATATGCACCCAATACAGGAGCACCCTGTTGCATAAAGCAAGTTATTAGAGACCTACAAAGAGATTTAGACTCCCACACAATAATAGTGGGAGACTTTAAAACCCCACTGTCAATATAAGACAGATCAATGAGAGAGAAAATTATCAAAGATATTCAGGCTTTGAACTCAGCTCTGGACCAAGTGGACTGCTAAACATCTACAGAAATCTCCACCCCAAATCAATAGAATATACATTATTTCAGCCCCACACTGCACTTATTCTAAAATTGATCACATAATTGGAGGTAAAACACTCCCTAGCAAATGGAAAAAAAGAAAATCATAACAAATAGTCTCTCAGGTCACAGTGCAAACAAATTAGAACTCAGGATTAAGAAACTCACTCAAAACTGCACAACTACATGGAAACTGAACAACCTGCTCCTGAATGACTACTGGGTAAATAACAAAATCAAGGCAGAAAAAAATACGTTCTTTGAAACTAATGAGAAAAAATACACAATGTACCAGAATCTCTGGGACACAACTAAAGTAGTGTTTAGAGGGAAATTAATAGCACTAAATGCCCACAGGAGAAAGCATGAAAGACCTAAAATCAACACCCTAACATGACAATGAAAAGAACTAAAGAAGCAAGAACAAACAAATTCAAAAGCTAGCAGAAGACAAGAAACAACTAATATTAAAGCAGAACAGAAAGAGATAGAGACAAGAAAAACCCTTTAAAAAAAATCAATGAATCCAGGAGCTGGATTTGGAAAAGATTAACAAAATAGATAGACTGCTAGCCAGACTAATAAAGAAGAAAAGAGAGAAGAATCAAATAGACCCAACAAAAAATGATAATGGGGATATCACCACTGATCCCACAGAAATACAAAGTATCATAGAGAATACCATAAACACCTCTATGCAAATAAACTATAAAATCTAGAAGAAATGAATAAATTCCTGAACACATACACCCTCCAAAGACTAAACCAGGAAGAAGTCAAATCCCTGAATAGACCAAAAACAAGTTCTGAAATTGAGGCAGTAATTAATAGCCTACCAAACAAAGAAAGCCCAGGACCAGAAAGATTCACAGCCGAATTCTACCAGCGGTACCAAGAGAAGCTGGTACCATTCCTTCTGAAACTATTTCACACAATAAAAAAATAGAAAGGTCTCCCTAACTCATTTTAAGAGGCGAGTATCATCCAGATATGAAAACCTGTCAGAGAAACAAGAAAAAAAGAAAATTTCAGGCCAATATCCCTGATGAACAGCAATGTGAAAATCGTTAATAAAATACTGGCAAATCAAATACAGCAGCACATCAGAAAGCTTATCTACCATGATCAAGTCAGCTTCAGTCCTGGGATGCAAGGCTGGTTCAACATATGCAAATCAATAAACCTAATCCATCACATAAATGGAACCAATAACAAAAACCACATGATTATCTCAATAGATGCAGAAAAGTCCTTTGAAAAAATTCAACACCCCTTCATGCTAAAAACTCTCAATAAACTAGGTATTCATGGAACATATCTCAAAATAATGAAAGCTATTTATGACAAACCCATAGCCAACAACATATGGAATGAGCAAAAGTGGGAAACATTCCCTTCAAAAACCAGCACAAGACAAGGTTGCCCTCTCTCACCACTCTTATTCAACATAGTATTGGAAGTTCTGGCCAGAGCGATCATGAGGAAAAAGAAATAAAGGGTATTTAAATATGAAGAGAGGAAGTCAAATTGTTTCATTTGGAGATGACATGATTGAGTATTTTTAAAAGCCCCATAATCTGAGCCCCAAATCTCCTTAAGCTGATAAGCAACTTCAGCAAAGTCTCAGGATACAAAAATCAATGTGCAAAAATCACAAGAATTCCTATACACCAATAATAGACAAACAGAGAGCCAAATCATGAATGAACTCATATTCACAATTTCTACAAAGAGATAAAATACCTAAAAATATAACTTATAAAAGATGTAAAGGACCTCTTCAAGAACTGCAAACCACTGCTCAAGGAAATAAGAGAAGGCACAAACAAATGGGAAAACATTCCATGATCATGGATAGGAAGAATCAATATTGTGAAAATGGCCATACTGCTCAAAGTAATTTATAGATTCAATGCTATCTCCATCAAGCTACCATTGAGTTTCTTCACGGAATTAGAAAAAAACAAACAAACAAAACAATTTAAATTTCATATGGAACCAAAAAAGAGCCTGTATAGCCAAGACAATCTGAAGCAAAAACACAGATGGAGGCATCGTGCTACCTGACTTCAAACTATAATACAAGGCTACAGTAACAAAAACAGCATGATACTGGTATCAAAACAGATATACAGATCAATGGAACAGAACAGAGGCCTCAGAAATAATGCCAGGAATCTACAACCATCTGATCTTTGATTAAACTGAAACTGGACCCCTTTCTTACACATTATAAAAATCAACTCAAGATGGATTAAAGACTTACACATAAGAACTAAAACCCTAAAAACCCTAGAAGAAAACCTAGGCTATATCATTCAGGACATAGGCATGGGCAAAGACTTCATGACTAAAACACCAAAAGCAATGGCAACAAAGACTAAAATTGATAAATGGGATCTAATTAAACTAAAGAGCTTCTGCACAGCAAAATCATCAAAGTGAATAGGCAACCTACAGAATGGGAGAAAATTTTTGTGATATATCCATTTGACAAAGCGCTAATATCCAGAATCTACAAGGAATTTAAATAAATTTACAAGAAAAATCCAACAACCCCATCAAAAAGTGAGTGAAGAATATGAACAGACACTTCTCAAAAGAAGACATTTATGCAACCAACAAACATATGAATAAAAGCTCATCATCACTGGTCATTAGAGAAATCCAAATAAAAACTGCAGAAAGATACCATCTTCTGCCAGCTAGAATGGTGATCATTAAAAAGTCAGAAAACAACAGATGCTGGAGAGGATATAGAGAAATAGGAATGTTTTTACACCATTGGTGGGAGTGTAAATTAGTTTAACCATTGCAGAAGTCAGTGTGGAAATTCCTCAAGGACCTAGAACCAGAATTACCATGTCACCTAGCATTCCCATTACTGCGTACATACTCAAAGGATTATAAAACATTCTAGTATAAAGACACATGCACATGTATGTTTATTGCAGCTCTATTCACAATAGCAAATACTTGGAACCAACCCAAATGTCCACTAATGACAGACTGGATAAAGAAAATGTGGTACATATATACCATGCAATATTATGCAGCCATAAAAAAGGATGAGTTCATGTCCTTTGCAAGGACATGGATGAAGCTGGAAACCATCATTCTCAGCAAACTAACACAGGAACAGAAAACCAAACACCACATGTTCTCATAAGTGGGAGTTGAAAAATGAGAACACATGGACACAGGGAGGGAAATATCACACATAAGGGCTGGGGAGGGATAGCATTAGGAATAATACTAATGTTGATGGCAGGTTGATAGGTGCATCAAACCACCATGGCACGAGTATACCTATGTAACAAACCTGCACATTCTGCACATGTATCTGAGAACTTAAAGTATAATTTTTAAAAAAGAATAAAAATTTTAAAAATGCTAATGTATATATAATGGGAATGTGATACAACTGATTACTGATTATTAATATGAAAAGAACTAAACCTTAAAATAAGGAATAAGCATATAACCCCTTTTTTTCCCTTTAACAGCTTGAGAAAAAGGATTCTTCAGGGACAAGATAAGTAAATTCCTAGTGACATTCCTTTTCAATGGTAAGTAGTGCCTAAAATTTGCTAACCTCATGAGGCTTTTGCAGCATTTGGGACTTAGTCTGCCCAGAAGCCTCAAGAGCAGCTCATCTAACATGTTTTGCTCCACTTTTCTTTGGTCGCCAGCCAAAGTGCTGGCCCCTGAGCAGCTCACCCTCATTTCTCTCATCTCTGCCCTATTCCAGGACACCCATTCCTTCACACGCATCATTCTTTTTGCTCCTAACCCTTGCCTTTTATTCTAGAATCCTTATCTACCCTCTAGGATCTACTTTACACTGCCAGTCTATTCACGGATGGGTTCTTCTACTGGCTTCTAAAATCAAGCATGGCATGCAAGGTAAAACTTTTTATTCTCTCTTACTTAACTAGAGAACCCCAAAATTAAGTAGCAGCATTCTGCTTTAACACTACACTGCTGTATTCAGATCATGATTTGATTATTATAACATACATACCTCCTCTGAGATGTCTGTTATCCTCCATCCATCCTTATTCATATTATGTGAAGACCTCCTAACCATCACCACTTTTTTTTTCTTTTTTTGAGACAGAGTCTTGTTCTGTCACCCAGGCTGGAGTGCAGTGGCATAGTCTTGGCTCACTGTAACCTCTACCTCCCAGATTCAAGCAATTTTCCTGTATCGGCCTCTGGAGTAGCTGGGACCATAGGCACACACCACCACAAGATGGGTTTCACCATATTGGTCAGGCTGGTGTCAATCCCCTGACCTTAGGTGATCCACCAGCCTCAGCCTGCCAAAGTGCCAGGATTACAGGTGTGAGCCACCGTACCCAGCTTCCATCACCACTTTAATGGACTTAGCACTTTCCTATCCAACCTAAGATAACATATCCTTTAACTTCTTTCTTGCGATAATCCCCATTGCCCATATCTTTTTGGTCTTTGGTTGTATCTGACCTACTAACATTCCAAAGTAGATTAATCCAGATACTTTTTTCCCTGCACTTGTAGCTACACCCCTGGGTACTGCTGAAGGAAATTTTAGAGAATTTAACAACAGTGTGGATGGCTGCTACTAATAATTTATGGTTTCCAAACTCAGTCAAGCCCACTGTGACTCTTAAAACTTATGTTCAAAATTAAAGTCATTTTAATCCCTGAAGCCTGCTGTTGCTTCTGTATCACCTGTCCTAGCAAATGACACCACCCTTGAAACCAAAGGCAAAATCCAGATGTTATTCTAGACCTCTTGTTTTTCATCACCACCCTTATAACTGATAATTTATTAAAAACACTGAATTCCATTATCTTAGTAGTGTTGTTTTGTTAAAGCGAATGTAGGATACCTCGTTTCATCTGCAAACACTTCAGCAGGGATCTTTATCTGACAATATTTTTTAAAGAAAACATCATGACATCATACCTAACAAAATACTTTCCTTAATGTCATCTAATACCTAGTTCACATTTCATTGTCACCCTTATTAACATTTAATTGACTGATTCATTTTTATAGTTGGTTTGACCAATCAAAATTCAAGTGATATTGTGTTTTGTCATGCTATATCTTGACCTCTTGCATCATTTTTCCTTTACAACAGTCCGCCTCTTCTTTTTACCTTCTATGCTATTTATTTGTTGGAAAAACCAGGTCCTGAAAAACATTGTCCTGAAATGTCTCACATTCTGGATTTTACCGATCCAGTAAAATTGTGCTGTTTGTTCTACTATATATAAAATCCTCTATTCCCTGTAGGCTGATTTGATTGAATGCAGTATAGTATTTTTCTAACTAAGAAATATTAATATGTGTTGCTCCATAATGCCTATTGTCCCAATTTTAGATCTCCTGAGCTTGATCAGTAGGTTCAGGTAGTGTCAGTATAATTACTTCATTACAAGATTTTCCATAAAATTTCATCCAATGGTATTAGCACATATTACTGAAAGCTACCTAAATATTTTTTAATAAGGGTTGAATAATGGTGACTCTGTAATTCTATCATTTATCCTGAATTTTTAGCTTGAATTCTTCTACAGAGCAAAACTTTTCCTTATCACTTATTTGGTTACCTTGAAATATAATTTATGTAGAAATATGAAATAAATTTTTCCTTTTTTATAGAAAATGTAAAGACAGAAACACAAAAGAGTGTACAGATTATGCCAAATTATTTTTCATAGTAGTTATATCATTTTGTATCTATGAGAAGTACTGCATAAGTGATCTGATTAACTATCATCCTCACCAACACACATAAAAAATAACAAACGTTTTTCTCACCACTGTAGTGAGTTATAAATAATCTTTCAATGTGGTTTTAATTTTTATTTACTTTTATTTTTATTTACTTTCCTTAGATTGGGCATCATTTATGGCTGTTCAGATTTTCTTTCTGTGAAGTACCTATTAAATTTTTCCCTATTACTTTGAGTTATTCTTTTCTTATAAATTATAAGATTCTTTTTATTTATTTTTGAATATTGATTAATCCTTTGCCTTTTATGTGTATACAAAATATCATCTCTCAGTGTGTAGTACTTCTTTTATTATTTTTTTCTTTCATTTTGGTCAGAAATCAGAAGTTCTCATCATCAATGCATTTTTAACTTTACCTTTGCAGTTTGCACATTTGAATTTTGTTTAATAAATCTCATCTTTTTGGAAGTCATAAAAGTACTGTCTTATAGGATATTATAGTTTTGCTTTTGATTTTATATCTTTAACTGCCCAGTATTAATAAAGCACATTGTAGTTAGGCAGTTGGTAGTAGGGGAAAAAGTCCCTTTGGTATATGAAGTTCCATACTTAGTTTGATTCAGAACTAAAGCCAAAATTTGAAATTAAGTATTTCATAAAGTTTGAGGCATGTAAAATACATTTCCTGTCATGATTCCAGAATGCTTCTTTTAAAATCAGTATTTCAGTAATATTGTATCTGGCACCAATAGACAATAGCTTATCTTTGTATTTTTCAGTGTTACCTTTACTTCATTTTAAATATTTTCTTTCCATCATATTAGAGAGATTGCTTAGCCAGAAATTAGGTTACTGGAAATAGTAAATGCACAACTGATATGTTAAAGATAATTAAATGGATAACACCTATTCAGGTCAACCAGTCTAACTGAAAGTTTTGATTGTCATTTATTCTGTTTAGTACACAAACTCCTAGGGAATGATTTTTAAGTAAAGGTAATAGATTAAGTATTATTAATTAACTGGCATCACCCTAGAATTCACCCTTAATGTCTTTTATTAAAATATTATATTTTGTGATCTTACTAAAGGGACTAGGAAATAAAAGTGTTTGGATGTTTGTTACTTCAACAAATGAAAATATCTATTTTAACATTTAAAAAATAATAAGTTAGAAGAGCTAGCCATGATGGTTCCTACCTATAATCTTAGCATTTTGGGTGGCCAAGGCAAGAGGATTGCTTGAGGCTAGGAGTGCCTGAGCCATTGGGGAGACCTCATCTCTACAAAAATAAAAATAAATAAAATAAAAAATTTAAAAAATGAAAAATTAGCCAGGCATGGTAGCATGCATGCCTGTAGTCCCAACTACTCAGGAGGTTGAAGTGGGAGGATTCCTTGAGCCCAGGAGATTGCAGTAAGCTATGATCTATGATCATGCTTGTGCATTCTAGCCTAAGCAACTAAGTCAGACCTTTTCCTTCCTCTCAAAAAAACTGGAATAATGAATATTGAATTGCACAAATTATTAACTCAGTGCAATATAGAAGGTGGATTTATTTTAATTTCTGGCTGCATTTTGCCTTCAAATAATTATTAATTTAAAACAGAAAATTTTACAATAGATTAGTGAAACATGAAATATAGAGTTACCCTAAAGGTGAAAAAAGAAAGCCCAAGAACTATAAACACACTATCCAGACATTGGAGCAACAGACTTTATGAAAATTCCATGAGCTATCTTCATTGATCAATAAATGCCACTCAAATATCCACTCTAACAGAGTAAAAATAACAGTGTCTTTATCCTGAGGGCATAAAAATAATTGAATGCACTTTATCTAATCTTGAACACAGGCAATTAAAAACATACATAAAAATTTTTAAAACATACATTCAATAACATATTGCTATTATTGATTGTATTAATCTTTAGGCTTTAAGAAACTGCCCATCATTCCCCAGTACTGCAACATAATGGAAATTTTTAATAGATTAGCCATAATTTGGGCAAATTGTATAACCTAAATGCCATAACTGCAGAGTGAGCATCTGAAATAAAATCTGCTCAATGCATTAGTTCTTTCCCACCACATTATATATATATATATATATATAATATATATAATATATACATAATATATATATTATATATATATATTTACTTTATTAGCATGATATGCATACCCACACATTTATAAACACACATTACAGATATATGAACAAATAAGATACAAATTTGATGGCAGTAAATAATTATATAAAATGCTCATATGAAATGTCCAGGAAGAAAAGACTACTACACTATTGTTTAACAAGAATAACAACTCAGACTATGACAATATTTTCAACACTATAATTTAGTATTTCAAGTGGACAATGATTTTGGTGAAAATCTTTTAAAAATGCATTGTATGCTTCAAATGCATTTAAATATATAATGAAGTTTTTCTTGATACTATTCTTTTATTATATAAAGCATTGTATCCTTGTGTTACATTCAAAACAAATATAAATGGAAGTGCAATTTTTTTTTCATACACTTTACTTGTTCATCTTTCTTTCTCTCTGAGGTATGTGTTTGGGAATCAGTGATATGGACAATGAGAAGACATTGTGATTTTTTGAACAGGAGAATGACATTGACAGATCAATGTACTATAGCATTCACTTTGGGTAGAAAATAAATTTGAGTAGATGACATTATAGATCAGTAGGGAGGTCATTTGTAAGTTTTACAGTTTTTTTACTGCATACATAATCTAGCTGAGTAAAAATGAAGCCAGAGGAAAAAAGAGAAAAGAAGACAGATGGCAAAGGAAGCATCACTAAAAATGAAGAGGTGAGGAAGAGATGGCTTTAGGATATCTCCTACGTGCCTTACTTGAACCACCAGACAGTAGCTCTGCTGTTTGTCAAGTTATGAGACAAAAAGAGAAGGCTTGGGATAAGTATGAAAAACTATGCGTTCAATTTTATGTATATCTGATATACAGTGTGCATACCGCTGAATACAGAGGATTGAACCTGAGAAAGAGATCTGGGATGGAACCTATCACTTCACAGTTTTAAGCAGACAAGAAAGGCAGGGTCCATTGTCTCTGAATTGACATGAGACATACAAGAGGAGAGACTCTACTCCTTTTATTAACAACTTTCATAGATTAGCTTACTACACTGCCTGACTCCCCATGTGGAAAACATGGGGCATGAGTATGTAATTCCAAAGCAGTAAGGCGCAAGACAATTCTGCATTGGAGGCACGTCAGATTTGGAAAGTCAAGCTTGGGAACTCAAGTTCATTCGTATGCTGCCGGGGAGAACTTCCCTAGGATTGTTTTTCAGAGGAAACTCTAGACAGCAAAATAGGAGGGCCAAGCACCAGAGAGGAATGAGGGAGCACTAGAGGCAGCACAGAGATGCAAGAAGTATAGGTGGTCAACACAGTGTAGAAAATGACCAGGAAAGGAACCAGGACTTGAGGGTTCATATAATGTATTCAATATGTATTGACCATTCTTGTATCCATTGTAAATATTTTGGGGATTGTTAAAGTTTGTTATTAAATATTTCAATATCCTATTCAAACAAAGCCTATTCACAATGCATATACAAGATATAAGGAATAACGTAAAACAACGCTGTGTAACCAGCACAGACTTTGGCATTCCCAGTCCAGTTGTTGCTCCCTATTTACCCTCCCTGATTCCACCTACTTCCCTTTTTCCCAGAGGTAACTATTATCCTGAAATTTATGTTTTTAATTTCTTACTGTTCTCTATAATTTTGCCAAATACATAAATACGTGGTTTATAAAATATTGTTCATAAAAATTTTTAAATTGGTGAAATTTTTCCTCATGTCACAACTCCACTTGATGAAACTTTACCGCATGCAGAGACTCTACTTGATAAAATATTTCTGGCAACATTAAAGTTCTACAGCCACTAACAACAGTATTTCATCCTCTAAAATGTGCAGTGTCACTTCTAATGGGAAACATTTATTGGCACTCCTGTAGTCAGCTTCATGGTTTCATCAGACAAAAATTTTGTTGTGACAATTGCAGCCTAACTTTTCATCTTCCTGAGAATTGTTTCTTCTGTATTTTCAAAATCATCCAAATCCACTGCTTTCAAGTAGAGTCTGTCCTGGTTCCTGATTGTCAAAGTAATACCTTCCTTTGGAAAAACATTAACTAACCCCAAGAAATTTTCAAGTCTTCATCCTTGCAACTTAAATGAATCCTCTAACTCATAAACATGTGAATTCTTCATATAGTCTTTTGACTTTGTCCTGAATGATTAGAATAATATATAATCAATTGATATGTCAAAGTTACCTGTTTGATTTTGTCTCTTCTGTGCCCATTTACTATAGCCCACCATAGACAAACATACACACACACACACACACACACACACACACACACACACACACACACACACACACACGTGTGTATACCTAACAGCCTAGAAGAAAAGAAAGTGAGATTCGCCTGGGCACAGTGGCTCATTCCTGTAATTTCAACACTTTGGGAGGCTCAGGCAGGAGGATCATGTGTACTTAGGAATTCAAGATCTGCCTGGGCAACAGTGTGAGAATCTGTCTCTACAAAATTCAAACAATTAGCTAGATGTGGTAGTGCACAACTGTAGTCCCAGCTACTTGAGGGGCTGAGGTGGGAGGATGCCTTAAACCCAGGAGGTCAAAGTTTTAGTGCCAAAGATCATGCCATGGCATTGCAGCCTGGGCAACAGAGAGAGACTCTGTCTCAAAAAAAAAAAAAAAAAAAAAAAACCAGAGGGAAGAAAAGAAAAGAAAGAAACAAAGTGAGATTCTTAGATTTGGCTCACTGAATTACAAATATCTACATTTCAAAATGCTGTAACAAAATATCACAGCAAATAACAAGAGGAGAAAAATATTTGCAACATAAATGGCAAAAGGCACCTGTATAAATTAACAGAAAAGTACATTAATATAGAATTTACAGAAAAATACAAATCACTAATAATTGTAAACAATGTTAAATCTTAAAAAATATATTTTTTATTTTTTTATTTCCTTAGGCTATTGGAGAACAGGTGGTGTTTGGTCACATGAGTAAGTTCTCTGGTAGTGATGTGTGAAATTTTGGTGCACCCATCACCCAAGCAGGATACACTGCACCCAGGTTGTAGTCTTATATACCTCACCCTCTTCCCAGCCTTCCCTTGGAGTCCAAAAGTCCATTTTGTCATGCTTATGCATTTGCATCCCCATAGTTTAGCTCCGAATAATTTTAAAATAACAAAAAAGAAGACAAAGATACTACCCAGGATAGGAAAGTGTAGAGAAAGGAGCATATAAATTGGAAAGCTAATTCATAGTATGAATGAAAAGCCATAAGATGCATAAGGTTTACTTCCCTAACCCTAACCCTGTACTGTACTTTTAAGTGATAGGTAGAGACATTTTGGTCTCAGGTAGTTCACTCCCATGGTTACATTAGAGACTATTTAAAAATTTTAAGTGCCAACCACAGATGATTGGCCAAATAAAATCTGATGCATCAAATAACATAACATTTGTGAAAGTCATTAAGATTGTGTTCTGGAAATATAATTTTGAATATTAAAAGATGCAAAAGATACAAGCTAAAGAACCAAAGAAAAATGATGTATCAATATAATTTTATGAGAATATGGTTTTTAAAATGTAGTTTATATAGTTTTTTGTACATATAAAAATTATAACCTACAAAGTACTTTCTGGATAGTAGGATGAAAAATATTTATTTAATTAATGTTTCTAATTTTTTAAATTAATTAATTTTAAATTGTCATTTTAAAAACTGTTTCTCAGTGCTCAAAAATGTTAATTCCCAATACATGGATGTTTGAATTCTGAAAAGTTTTGCAAATATTGGCCTTCCTAACATATTTTAGATAATTCTACATATAAACAGTATTCATATTTTCATGTGCCTTAGGCAATTTACAAAGCACTTCCGTACGATGAAATTATTTTATCACTATTTTTCATGTTTACAAAGTAAGCTAACCTCCCAACTGAAAGCCAGTACAGCATGGAAAAATAATAAAACTGTACTCCTTCCTATTAATCATGTACAAAAACTAATGTTCACTTTAAGAAGAACATTTTCTTTAACGATTTATGAAGGGAACTCCCTAATGCTTAAAGAAGACATGTTACTTAAAGGTACATAAAACTGAAACATGACAACAGTTTGGAATCCTTAAAAAATATTTTAAAATCCAATTTTAGTGTCCTTTTAATAACAAACAATTCGAGCAAACATTTCCTTTTTCTACATAATAAAATTACATTTTAATTTTGCCTTTCATTTTATTTAAGAATGACATAGTTTTTGATCTAAAAGTTCATTAATTTTTTACTTTAGGCAAATTCTTTCAAGATACCAATTTAATGATGTAATTTCTGAAAATAAAAGAATGCCACTAATGAAATAAAGGGAAATAAATATTTATTAATTTAAATTCTATTAATTTAGATTTTATTTTTAAATCCACAAGAATTGCCAGGAAATGAAATAAAACTGTTTCATTAAGTTCATGAGTTATTTTGCATTGCACCCTTTCAGTACTGCTGTCTCTGCTTGTAGTCTCCTCTCAGTTCAAACAAAGCCCTCTAAGTAGCCTCAAAATGTGTACACTTCGGATATATACCCAGTAATGAGATTGCTGGGTCGAATGGAATGTCTATTTCCAGGTCCTTTATATTAATCTGTAACTGATTTTTTATTTCTATTTTAAAGCATTAATAAATATTTTACCTTTCTCAGTTTTACTTTCCAATACATGAAATACTATATAACCCACTTAAACAAAAGCTCTTTGAGGTCCTCAAAAATTTTAAGAGTACAGGCAGATCCTGAAATCAAAAGGCTTGAGAACTTCTGCTGCAGAGAAATGAAGAGACAGGTTTGACTTCCCAGAGAATCAGCAAATGGGGAATTATTAGCCTATAACTTTTTGGTAGAAAATAAAAAAATACCTTGAAAAGTGATAAAGTTATCATAAGAATGTAATTACAATGTGTCAGATGCTGATATAACTTTGAACTCAAAATCTGGTAAAACTAATGATTTGAAAAACTTAAGACACATGATAAAAGAAACCTATCTTTAAATAAAAGTAAAGAGGCATTCCAGAAAAGAGTTCATCAACCTCCTCCTTAATTCTCTACTCTTAAAAAATGGATTTAGAGATTATCTCTCTATTTTTTGTCATCTTGCAAATTTTGCAAATGAACTGAGTTTTCAACCCTTATTTGTAAGTTAGAAAGGCTTAAGCCATTGAATTTCAAAATATCAGTCTCTCTACTGTAAATATTGGTATTTCTTCAGATTTTCTCATTTCTTCCTTTCCATCATTTATTCCCAACTATTTATTGTCCTCAACTGAATGACATGCAAAAAGTTAGTACAGTCAGTAACCATGGGATCACAAGCACTGGATAATGGATAGCAGAGAATACACACAGAAATGAATAAGAGATGCCCTTTACATTTGAAATATTTCTGGGCAGTATTTGAATATAAATTCATTTTACTATTGTATTCGAGTTTTCCAAAATGATTGCCCCACACTTGAGACCTTCAGTCTGAAATGATGGAAAACCTTAGAGGAAGTGAATTCATAAAAAATATAGAGTTCCTTGTCATTGGCAAACTGGCATCATTCTCTTCTCTTGTACTTATACTTGGTCACCTCCCCTGGTTCTTCCCTCATACAAGAGGATGTGAGTTATTCACTGTGATTGTGAAAAGGAAATATATGTATCTAGTTTTCATATCCAAAATTTGTACTTACTTTAAATCAGTATGTAGTATTAGTGATTTTAGTTAAAACGACTCACAGACATAGTTGTTGGCAACCCTCATGCATACCTGGGAATGCTGCCTAAAAACCAAAATGCTGCTAAAGTCATGGTGCATTTCAGTCACACTCTGCTTCATATGGCACCAATAACAAGTATTGTTGGAAAGCATTGTCAAAGATCCCAGGTTCTCTTATGAATTCCAGGTCTAATTACCAAGTAGGCTGGATGGTCTAAAAACATTTACAGATATTCACTTATGACATAGTAATTACCAGCTGATTATGGAATAATTATACAGGGCCTTTTGCCTTTGTGTCTGGAAAATGAATACACTAACTACTGTATATTTTAGTGAGGGATAGGATGTCTGCAGGATAGAGAAGTATCCCCTTTGCATTTCTTTTTCCCCAACAGACAACTCATGGCCAAGGATGATCTTTCTCTATTACAGCAGGATCTTGTGTATAATCTGCTTGACTCTCCTTCTTTGTCTTCTAATTCTCCCTGTTTCATTCCATCAAAACCACAGAGGAGAGGAGGCCAGTTTTAGCACCTCTGCCTCCACCATCACTACTGAGGAATGCTCTTACTCACTTTAACCCAGAAGCAGCAGTTGAATCTCAGAGCACCTGTGGAAATGGGCAAGAGGCAGCTCGCTGTGAGCAATATGCCACTCCCAGTAATCACCTATAAAATGAGTCAATCATCAATCTTTAATAGATAGAAGCCATTGAATTATTCCTATATTCTACTATTAAGTCAATATCTTATAGTTCCTGTTTCTAAAGATGGCTTGGTTAGTGATATTTTAGGAAAATTAAATTGAAATGGACACTTGGTATTGCTATAAGACCACAGGTAAGATGTTCTTCTTTAGAGGACATTGCACAGTAGTAGAAGCTTAGACTTAGAACGTAGACAATAATGGGGTCAAATCCTAGCTACATGAGCTGAAGAAACGTATTTAGCCTTTCTAAATTTCAATGTTCTTATCTGCAAATTGAGAATAAAAATATCGGTCCAGGTGTGGTGGCTCACGCCTGTAATCCCAGCACTTTGGGAGGCCGAGACTGGTGGATCACAAGGTCAGGAGTTTGAGACCAGCCTGACCAACATGGTGAAACCTCATCTCTACTAAAAATACAAAAATTAGCTGGGCGTGGTGGCACACGCCTGTAATCCCAGCTACTCAGCAGGAGAATTGCCTGAACCTGGGAGATGGAGGTTGCAGTGAGCCAAGATTGTGCCACTGCACTCCAGCCTGGGAGACAGAGTGAGACTTTGCCTCAAAATACATAAATATATATATATATATGTGTGTGTGTGTGTGTGTGTGTGTGTGTGTGTGTGTGTGTGTATGTGTGTGTGTATATATATGTGTGTGTATATATATATGTGTATATGTTATGCATGTGTGTATGTGTATATATATATATATACACACACACATATCTATTTCAGAGAGATGCTGTGATGATTAAATAAGTGAATGAGTAATAATCCCTTTTGATGAAGTTAGTTTCCTTTCCTTTCTTTTCAAATGGTAGTTCTCTGCTAGCTCTCTCAGAACACTCTGAAACACATGATATTACCTGAAATCTTTCTGCCACATGTAATGGATTACTCTGCCATGGTAATTATCCAATAAGATGGTAATAATGATTTTAATACTATTTCTTGCCCTGTGTTTTGCTGTATTTTAATAGATGGAATCATTCCACTCCAGTTTAATTTAATGCAACAAATAGGTACTGAGTTTAAGCCAAATTAACAAAAAAAATCACACAGGGCTGGCTCTTTGTAAACATACAAAAGGGGAGAAATAATCAACATGTACACAAACCACAATAATGAGTGATGGAACGTGGAAGTGACTCAAGAGATGTACACACGGTGCTAGAAGAGTTCTGGAAAAACAGATGTCTGTGAACAAACGTGAGCCTAAAGGAACTAATCCTTCAAGATGAATCCCAAGTACCTAACAGCCTAAATTTAAAATAGAGCCAAGAGACCATAATCTGCTAACTAGAGGTCACGCATGCACTCAGTTCTTTGAAAACCTGCAACCTTTTCAGCTTTGGGACTTTCAGAGCCTGTCTGCCACAACCATCAGAGCTCAGCTGCATCAACAAATCAGAACTAAGCAAGTTTCAATCCTTCATTTGCATAAGCAAACCTGACTGGAACATGGACAGGAACTTTTGCCATAAAACATAAACCCTTTCTTTGTTCTCTAGAAGGTACCCTTATTTTACCCTGAAGGCTGCATCTCACTGTTTGGAAACTATTCATTGGAATAAAGTCTCTTTCCTCCAAATTCCTTTTCAGAGAACTTTTGTTCACATGCCTTAACATGTGCCTTCACGTAACTCCTCAACCACAAGTGCCTTTGAGTGTTTTTACCTGCCATAAATACACCTACAGAGCTAGGATTCTTGGTGACTCCGTGATAATTCATAAGAAGTTTTGCAGGCTGGTCAATGTGGTAGGATTTCCCCGCCACCTTTCATTCCATTGTTAGCACTCAGAAAATGTGTGGAAAACCTGAGTTCAAATTTTAATACATGTTTGCACAATGCTGTAGACCTTTATCCCCTCTTAGAGGCAAAATAGCTTGTCTTTTATTGAATTTAGAGGGGAAAAAATTGGTAAATCTATATTGCTCCATAAACAGTGTGGCACAAAGTCTGTTGCAAATCTGTGCAATTTTCTGTAATCATGTGTACTTAAGTGAAATTTACATTATCATTATGAGCTGCACTATGGAAATGATTCTTTTAGCCTAAAGCTATTAGAACCATCCTGGTGCCAGGACTAAGTTGTCAGCAACAGGGGAAGCAATTTCATAGCGTTTCTTCTTACAGGGACACACAGCTCCTATTAGCACATATGCCTCCTATTTTGTTTTTCTTCCCTAGCTCATAGAGTTTGCCTCTGAGTGGAAATGAAAACAATTTCAAGAATGAAAAGTTTCAGCTTGTTGCTAAAAATATCCCCAATCATCAGCAGGGGAGGCAATTCCTCAGCCACTTGCAACAAAGATGACCTCTTTGCCAGGCTTAGCCTACAGCAGGAGGTGTCTACTCCTAAGCTCCTTTTACATTGGCTCAAAAATAAACAGCTAGTTCCTCTGGCTGGCCTCCCTCCTTGAATGGAGGCAGGGAACGTTCTGTACAAGGAAACCTTTTCCCACCAAGCTAGAGGCCAATCCTAACCAAGTCAATTGAAGCATCTGAGGTAAATTAAAACATTAATAGCTTTTAGTTACAGGTGCCCAAGTGGCCCAACCTTAATGTCTCTCAAACCTGAGGACTTAGCACATTGAGGGCATCATATTACAAAGTGTGACAGTGCATCATATTACTTTTTAAAAATAAAATCAAAGACTATTTTTTTTTCACATAAACCTCTACCTTGAATATACATCTCTCCCAAGGTCACAGGAATACATTTCCATATTATAAGTCACCAAGTAAGCAAAAACTTGGAAACGAATGCCAAGTCCAGGAAAACTCACCCCTAAAATTCCCTCCTATATTTAAGGCTGACAGTGAAATTTACATGGCTGAACCTGCACTCTGAAAAATTGAAACCACATGGTGTCCTTACCCCTAGGTACCATTAGCATATAAGAAGAAAAGCCAAATTTTCTTTTACAAATAGAGAAATTGAGGCAAAACAGCATAAGGAACTGATAGTAGAGTTAGAATTATCACCCAGAGATCACTTCTCTTAATCTCTCCAAGCTGGTAGGTAAATTTACTTCCAACAGTAGAGGTGTGGGGTTCACAGGATTACAAGACATGTATTCAGATGTGCAAACCCTTTAATATTTTTCCATAAAGTAATATATGTACTTTGAACCCCCTTCATGCCTAGTCTTAGGAAATATAATCTTGATCAATTGCAGGTATATCCAGTGTTATAAGATTTTTCATTAGTAAATTCGGAATTTCCCCCATGGCTCTTACACCCCAGGGTACATCCAAGTTCTGTGAGTTATGCCAGATCGTGTCAGTGGAGGGTGGATGGGGCAAAGAGAAGCATCCGTCATCTGCTGCTAAGCCCATTATTTAATCTAGTTCTTCACTATTGCTCTTCTTCTGTGTTTGCATTCACTGAGTTGTCTGAATGCCCATCTACTGAGGGTAACCCTTTATTCAGACCATTAGACCTTTGGTTCTTCCAATTCTCAATATCATGTCTGATCATTTACCATGAAAAAAATATTTGGCCATATCCACATCTTTGAGGGAGTCTCAGGGACTCTGGGAGGATACCTAAGGTCTATTTTACTTAGATATACCATGCAACAACTTTCATTCCTCTCTCCTATGCATGATGGAGTAGAGAAGTTGGGAGATTGCCTACCTTCCACCCCTGGAGATTACTTTGGAAAGTGAGGGCGTAGCAGGGTGAAAGTCTGGCTTGGAGAACAGCATAAGTAACTTACTCTCTTTCTTCCTGTCCAGCTCTTCTTTCCGTTACCCAAACTTAAAGGATCTTGTTCTAATCTGAGAAGTTGATAAAAGAGATGAAGAGAACTAGTTCTGCCCAAACACATATTCCCAAATATTTAAATTAATACTTACAATATTGCTCTGCCACAGCAAAACAGATTAAAGGTTATTAAATAAAAATCAAATATTTTTACTGTTCTCCCTTTCTTCAAGGAGTAAATAGATTTTTACTTAATAATCTTTAGTCTATCAAGAACTAATTTCATAAAACTCAACAGAAAAGCAAGGAGACAAAACAGTGGGAGGTGAATAAAAAATTTAAGAGCTTAGAGACTATTATTTTGATTGGAGAAATCTTTTTTCTTCTTCCTTACTTTTTTTTTTTTGATAGGGCCTTGCTCTGTCACTCAGGTTGGAGTATAGTGATACAATCATACATACTGCAGCATCCAACTCATGGACTCAAGTGATTCTCCCACCTCAGTCTGCCAAATAGCTAGGGCTACAAGCATACACCACCACACCTTGCTCATTTAATTTTTTTTTTTATAGACAGGGTCTCATTATGTTGTCCAGGCTG
>CAUYQU010079074.1:0-13679 GCA_963574635.1 Cheracebus regulus
ACATGTGAGCACAGATCTCTCTTTGATCTACCGATTTTCATTCTTTGAAATATATACCCAGCTGTGAGATTGCTGGATCATATGGTACATTATCACTTTTTCAGTATTACTATCATAGCATTTCAAGGAAATAATGACTGTAGTCCCAGTTTATAAAATCTGTCTCATTCTCCGAGCAGGGTGGTTTTGTGAACTGTGGTGAGGACTAAGCAAGGAAATATCATCTGTTACTTCACTGCCATGCTACTAAAAATGCATCTTACGTTATTACAATTAATAAGGACCTCAACATTTTGAGTGTATATGGAACCAAAAATGAACTTAGGAAGTAATGCTAGCATGTATCAGAATGGGCTTGACATTTCATTCACATGGCATTTGCTTATTCTGTGACTTCTTTACTGAAATTCTTTGAATTTCACCTCTTCCCTAAAACTCATTGTATGAGTCAGATAAATTGTAGGAAAGGGAGTTTCAGGACAATCTAAATCCTCAAGTGTGAATCAGAAAAGCCAGTTATTATTTTATTATTATTTTCTTTTAAAATTTGTTATGAGATTCTTCTGTTTATTCTTTTCAAAAATTAATATTTTAATAATATATAAAGGCTTATACCTAAAATACATACTATAAGTATTGTTTTATATTGTTTTGCTCCAGCAAGGCCATCTTAATCATACAAAAAATTTAATATTTCCTCCCTCCTTTCCTTCTTTTCTTCTTTCTTTTCTACCTTCATCCACCCTGCTTCCAACTACCTTCCTATCACCTTATTTCTGAAACCCTGTATTTTCCTGAGGCTCTAGCAGTTATACTAATGGACTTTTTTCTTACTTTTCATGGACGTTTCATTTTCGTGATAGCTGGTGAATGTGATATTTTTCTTTAAATTGTGAACATTTTGCTGACATTTGTTCTTCCATAAATGGCTTTAAGTGCAGCAATTAAACCTTGAAACAGCCTGCTGCACTATGCCATTGCTCTCTCTACAACACCAACTGGGCATATAATGCCCTCTACCACTGGGGTTAGTACTCTTACTTCTATCTGTCAATTATTTAGCATTCTTCATTTCACCTGTGCAGGTAATAACCCTAATATAGTTGGTTTCAACAGCAGTACATTAAAATCTTATGAAACATACTACAAATGATAACCAAGGACATAAAGAAAAATTTACATAAAGTTGAACACAATGGAAAAAATGAATGGGAAAGTTGAATGAAATTTTTCAAGAGCAATGTCAAGGGAGATAAAAAACCTTGGTCAACCTCACACTTTAGTAACATCAGATAACTGCATCAGCCTCTCGATACAGATCACTACATTTATGAGTCTTTCATCAGGGATTGCATATTTTGCTAATTATAAGTCCTCATGTAACAAAAATATTTTTACAGGTTTAATTATTATAATAATTTGAAAATTCTTTATCTCACCGAATATGAAATTTTGGGAATCCCACAAAAGAAATAAGGATCAGCTGAGTCCGATAAAGTCCTCTTTCTTTGAACTGAAAATTATTTCAATATTCTGTATGGTACTCTTTCATTCTGCTCTGTTTCCATATAGAAAATTGTTACTATTCCTCAATAGTGAATAATTTTAATTGCATACACAATTTTTCAGTAAAAACAAAAAAATATACTTGGTTGAACGAAAGAAAATATCAGAAAATGATATATTTTTATGTATAACAATGTGATAATATTCAATTCATATTATAATACCTGTGGGGGAGGGATTCCTATGAAATACTATTCCTTTTATGAGACGGTGTTTTGCTTTGTCGCCTAGGCTGAAGTGCAGTAGCACAATCTCGGCTCACTGCAATCTCTGCCTCCTGGGTTCCAACAATTCTCCTGCCTCAGCTGCCTGAGTAGCTGGGATTATAGGTACCTGCTACCACTCCCAGCTAATTTTTGTATTTTTAGTAGAGATGGGGTTTCACCATGTTGGTCAGGCCAGTCTCGAACTCCAGACCTCAGGTAATCTACTCCCCTTGGCCTTCTAAAGTACTGGGATTACAAACGTGAGCCACTACCCTCAGCCTGAAATTCTAACTTAATACAAATTCTGGTCCAAATAGAATAGACAAAAAATGTGAATTCTTTTCTTCACCTCCCAAAAATCTAGTTATCGCCAGTTTTTATTAAAGAACACCTGCCCAAAAAAGAGTGTGATAATTTTCTAAGTGTTTACATGAGAATGTAAATGTACTAGGAATAATAAAAATAATTTATTCTACATAAATATTTTAAATGATGTCGATTTCACTCTAATAGCTAACTTGAAGAAATTCTTCAGAAAGCCAATATGCACGTTAATTGAAATGAGTGCCACTGGTTCAGTGGATAATTCTGAGGCTTAGGTAAAGACAGGATCACCACATTTGAAGATCCATTCTAGCCCTTTCAACACTGGTCTGATCATTGTTCTCAGGGGAGTCTAGTTCTTCGGATGTTTCTGAAAGTTTATAAGAGTGAATGTATGCAAATACTAATGGTATATGTCGCTCAATAATTAAATTTAGCTAATGAAGTCATAATCAAATCTTTAAATTTAGTACATCCATTCAAATTTTCAAAATGCTTAAAACAGAAGGTTACACAAATAATTCACAGGAGTGGACTGAGAATAGTATTTTGATTATTTTGATGATGATACAATAATAATTTGGCATTTACTGGGTGCCCATTCTTCTCCAAGTGCTATGCTTTGTGATTTATAAACATTTTGTTGAGACCTTAACATTTTATGAGGGAGGTTGATTTCCACACTGATGCTTGGAAAGTACATGACACTTGCTGGAAAATAGCCAGAACAGTTGCCAATTCAAGATTTTATAAAATCCATGGAATCCACCTTAGAAGTTAATTGCACTTGTGGTTTACCTTCACAAAGGTCAGCTGGGTTGTCTTCAAAAATGACTAAGCTAAACATTAGTGAGCCCACAGATTTGTCACTGAATTGATCCACAACTATTTTACTCACTATTCTTGATGGAGAAAAGGATTTATACATAGATCAGAACTGTTTTTAGAAGGATGTAAAGGCAAATTCAGGACGAAATTGAAATTACAGAAAAAAAAATGTTTGTATGCCAGGAAATCTGAACTTTCCCTTATATGGCACTAGTGAGGTATCATTGAGATTAAAGGCTTTAGAGGAAAGAGACAAAGCAATATGGTGAAGTAGGACTCTCCACAGAACATCCCCCAACAGCAACATCAATCTGAACAACTATTCATGCACAAAAATACCTTTGCCAGAGACAATCAAACTAGCTGAGAGATGATAGTACATGGTTTTAGCACAATAATAGCAAAGACTCCTTGAAGCTGGTAGGAAAGAAAGTTTTACATTACTCATGCCACTTTCTCTTGAACGTGAGGCACCACAGTGTAGAGAAACCTACTGTCCAATTGGGGAAAATTGAGGACAGCAGGCACAGGACTTTGCCTTGGAATCCACTACTGGACCCACCATAGTATAACTTCGCACTAGGCAGACCCTCATGGCTCCATCTTCCAAGCTGCTATCTGTGGACTAAGTCTCTAGACCTGTCCTGGCATGGGGCAGGACCACACAGTTCAGGCTTATGTGGCAAACTCTATCTTTAGCCCAAATCACAACCAGGCTGACATCAGTGGCCCCAGGCTCCAGATAGCCCTCATCAACAGGCAGGCCTTAGAGTTCTCTGGATTCAGGTGTGCCCCAGTCCTGTGCTGGTCATATCTGCCCCAGGCTTCTGGCAGGACCACAGCAGCCATGGCTGCCCTGAGTTTTAAGGATGCCCCATAACAGCACTGTCTACACCAGCCCTAAGCTTCTGGATGGTCACAGCATAGCACCTGCCACAGTGAACCCTAGATGTCTGGCAGCACTGCACCACCTGCAGCTTCCTCCGGCTGCTGATATGCCTGAATGCTGCATCTGCTGCAGAGGTTTTCCAGAAAAAGTTGGTCTGCAAAGACTAGAATAAAGACCTATTTCTTCAAATGCACAGACACTGATGCATAACCAGAATGATAAAGAATAATCAGGGGAAAATGGCATCATTAAATTAAAAAAAAAAAGATGCCAGTGTTTGACCCAAGGAAATCGAGATGCATTAACTCTTTGCAAGGAGTGTTAAATTATTATTTTTAAAAAGCTCAGCAAACTTCAACAAAATACAAGGAATTCAATGAAATGAGGAGAGCAATAAATAACCAAGATAAAAATGTAATATAGAGTTTGAAATAATAATAATCAATAGAAATCCCAGAGCTGAAGAATGCAATATACTAAATGAAACATGCAACAGAGAATATCAACAACAGAATTGATAAAGCAGAGAAAAACATTTGTAAACTCAAATGTAGAATATTAAAAAAATGTAATGGCAGAGGAAAAGAAAAAATGAATGAAAATAAATGGAGATAGTTTACAGGATTTATGAGACAGTATTAAAAAAGAACACTTTTGAGTCATAGGAGTTAAAGGAGAAGAGAACAATAGAGATAGGAAGTGTATTTAAAGAAATAATGGCTGAAAACCCTTCCAAACCTGGAGAAAATGTAAATAAATGTAAATATCCAGATGTAGGAAGCTCAAAGATCTTTAATCCAAATAAGATCGCCCCAGGACATATTATAACCAAGTGTCAAAAATCAAAGACAAAGAAAGAATCCTGAAAGCAGCAAGAGGAAAGGAGCAAATATTATACAAGGCAGTTTCAATATAACTAGCAGCAGACTTCTCAGCAGCAATCCTACAAGCCAGGAGAGAGTGGAGTAAAATATTCAGAATGTTGAAGAGGGGAAAAACAAGAATATTGGCAACCAATAATACTGGACCCAGCAGAATTGTTGTGTTTAATACATTTCATCTCTACCTAGTTTGTTGTTGTTGTTTAATCACGAAAGGATGTTGCATTTTTTGAAATGTGTTTTCTGCATTTATTAAAATTATGGTTTTGTCCTTTATTCTGTTAATGTGTCAAACTATATTTATTAATCTAAGTATGTTGAACCATCCTTGAATATGTGAGATGAATCCTAGTTGATCATGGTGAATGTTGTTTTAATTGTGTTGTTGAATTCAGTTTGCTAGTATCTTGCTGGAGAGTTTTACATTTGTATTCATTAGGGATATTCACCTAGAGTTTGCTTTTTTGTAGTATCTTTGTCTAACTTTGATATAAGGGTGATGCTGATTTCATCAAATAAGATTGGAATTATTCCCTCCACTTAATGTAATTCAAAATTTTGTTATTTAAAGCTATTTTTAATCATTTTTTATGGCTGCATAGTATTCCATGGTGTATATGTGCCACATTTTCCTTGTCCAGGCTATTATCATTGGGCATTTGGGTTGGTTCCAAGTCTTTGCTATTGTAAACAGTGCTGCTATGAACATATGTGTGCATGTGTCTTTGTAGTAGAACAATTTATAATCCTTTGGGTATATACCCAGTAATGGGATTGCTGGGTCAAATGGAATTGCTATTTCTAGGTATTTGAGGAATCACCACACTGTCTTCCACAATGGTTGAACTAGTTTACACTCTCACCAACAGTGTAAAAGTGTTCCTATTTCTCCACATCCTCTCCAGCATCTATTGTCTCCAGATTTTTTAATGATCATCATTCTAACTGGCATGAGGCAGTATCTCAATGTGGTTTTGATTTGCATTTCTCTAATAATCAGTGATGATGAACATTTTTTCATATGTTTCTTGGCCTCATATATGTTTTCTTTTGAAAAGTGTCTGTTCATATCCTTCTCCCACTTTTGGATTTTTTTTCCTTTTTAAATATGTTTTAGTTCTTTGTAGATTCTGGATATTAGACCTTTGTCAGATGGGTAGATTGTAAAAATTTTTTCCCATTCTGTTGGTTGCTGGTTCACTCTAATGATTGTTTCTTTTGCTGTACAGAAGCTCTGGAGTTTAATTAGATCCCATTTGTCTATTTTGTCTTTTGTTGCCAATGCTTTTGGAGTTTTAGTCATGAAGTCCTTGCCTATGCCTATGTCCTGAATGATTTTTCCTAGGTTTTCTTCTAGGGTTTTTATGGTGTTAGGTCTTATGTTTAAGTCTTTAATCTATCTGTAGTTAATTTTAGTGTAAGGTGTCAGGAAGGAGTCCAGTTTCAAAGTTTTATGCTCCCATTGTGGCTTGGAAATTGGACCTTGTCAGAAGTGCAGTTACAATAATAAAGTGAACTTTATGATTAAACATATATGACTGGGACCTATTAAATTATGCCTGGGGTGCAAGTAACATGGTAAGAGAGCATGCATTCAAACACACCTCTGGCTTTTTTATGTATTTTATCCAGAGAACATATTTCTTTCCATATGGTGACATTCCACTCTTTGCAAATTTCTCATTCTCATTTTCTCACAGGTTCAAAGCCCCATATTATACTTATTTTACAGATGATCCAGTGCCTCAGGTCCAATCCACTGAAATTTCCTAGTCAGGTGTCTCATCAGTTCTTCAGAAATCAAATTCGGAGAGCCAGCATATTTTAATTCATACCTAATGTCCTTTCTATTGTTCATTTTCACTTTGATTAGCTGTCTCTCAACATTTCAGGGTAGCTGTTTTTGTTCTTTGGTTTAGAAAATTTGGTTTATTGAAAATAGACTTTCTGTGTGTGACAGATTAACAAAATCTAGGTATACCAGTTCATCCCCACACTGCCATAAAGAACTGCCCAAGACTGAATAATTTATAAAGAAAAGAGGTTTAATTGACTCACAGTTCCACAGGCTCTACAGGAGGCATGGCTAGGGAGACAATAGAAACTTACAATCATGGCGGAAGGGTGAAGGGGAAAAAGCACATTTTCATGTAGTAGCAAGAGACACAGTGAAAGTGGAAGTGCTACATACTTTTAAACAGTCAGATCTCCTGAGAAATCACTCACTGTCATGAGAACGGCAAGGGGGAAATCTGACCCCATGATCCAATCACCTCCCACCAGGTCCCTCAACTACACTGGGAATTACAATTTCACATGAGATTTGAGTGGGGACACAGAGCAAAACCATATCACTGGGCATATTTAGAGATGTAAAAATACACAAACTATGCCATTTTTAGATATTCAGAGTTTCCTCAGCTCAGTTTTTATTCAAGCAATGTCATTCCTTACTATAAAAACAACAATGGACTTCTAATTTCAATGAACACAGGTTTTATATTACAGTTCTTTGAACCGTGACAATATCTAACCACAGGTAGAAAATATATAAATGTTATCAAATGTCTAGGTCATCACTGATAATCTCTGTAGTAGGATACAATAGTTTTGCTATGGTTTTTAATTTAGGGTTTTTTTGTACTGTGGTGTTTCTGGGAAAGGTAAGATCAATGTTGCCCAGCCTATGTAAGGACGTACTGAAGCAGTAGGTGTCTTGGGATCTGATATTTTGACATCCTTCTAGGAGATAGACAAATGCCTTCGATGGCTTGGAGAGGGCTAAAGCCTCTAGAGTTTTCTGACTTCCAGGAACCTCCATTCTCTTGGCCTTATGGTTTGAGGCTCTGCTCTTGCTTTTTTGCTGTCTCTGGGCAGCCTCATGGTGTGTCAGACATGAGCCTCAGCACCTCTCAAAATGGGCCAACAAGAATCCCCTCAAATATAGAGCACTGGCAATGAGGTGGAGTTCAGGTATGGCTTTGCAAGGAATCTAGAAAGGAGATTCTGTGCCCCTCTCTGGAGAGCACATTTAGCAATCCCACTTGGACATTTATGTACAGCCCAGTCTCATTCAGACATCAGCCACTGGGGCTGCTCTTCATTCTTTCTCACACAAAAATTGTCAAACGCACTAAGGAATGGGTAAATTTACAATGGGAGTTCATGGGGAGGCACACAAGTCAAAATAGCATCCTAATCTGAATACATTTGAAACTCAAGACGTGTAACCACTACTTGTGGAAAATCAGGAAAAACAGACGTTTTGAAAAATTCATTTAATGCTGTGTATTATTTGCTATGATTGTATTATCTAATGCTGAATTCACCATATAACCTAGAAACTTTTGTGCCAATACAAAGTCAACAGGTGTTCTATTCAGTTCCTTGTTTTGACTACCAGCTTCACTCAAGCCTTTTAATACAGCAACAAAGAGTGATGCATAGGGAAAATCTGTCATAGAAGATTGTGCAACTGTTGCTTTATTACATTTTATATTATGCTAGAGAAGTTTAAAGAAAGATGTGGAAAGAAATAATAAAGAACTCACATATATACTTGTCCCAATAAAATATTATTTTTCTAAATATAGTCCTCTTGAGTCAATGAAATTCATATTAAATGTCTAACAATATATTATGCATGTATTAGATAACTTACCTTAGATAAGATATGTTGTACATGTTTTTGGTATTTACTTGTTCTTTTAGATGTCTTTGTCTTTTAGCAAATTCAATAGAAAAGAAGATTTTGTGTGATCCCAACATGCATACAACATATTATTGAAACTCAATTTGACACCTATAACAACTTCTTTAGATTATACACCTTTGCATGTTAGAAATATGGAAACAATTACAAATTTGAGCATGAGTTAACAAAGAAAAGCGTATTTCTACCCTTAACTTGCTTTTTATTCTATTTTCTTTAGCCCACGTGCTTAGCACACTGCCTAGGAAACTGCAAAATTAGCATACAACAAAATTCCCCCCACAAAATGGGGACAACACATTGATATAGAACACTGCATATTCCATGTATTGTGAAAGGTCATTGATGATGTGGGCGCAGCCTAGAGAGAGAGAGATTAACCTCAATAGAGATAGGTCAGAGCCAGTGCCAGAGAAAGAAAGGTCCTGTCTGCACCAGGAAGCCACTGGCATGAATTGATTCATACCAGGCAGTCTGTGCCATCTGCAACATAGGAGAGAGTGTGAAATAAGGTAGGAGTGAGTTGGACCTGATTCTAGAAGTTGAATTCCAAGCTTAGGAATATGAGATTAATATGCTGACCGGTGGTAACATTATTAAGTATAAATATTTATTAATTTAAACCAAAAAGAAAGATCAAAGCTGCACCCTAGAAAGGCTAGGCAGGGTGGGTGGTGTGTTGAAGCAGGAGAGAAAGTGGATCAGAGGACAGCAAGGGGAGGTTTTGCCATGGTCAGTCCAGGCTGTAGTCTCCAAATTGAGCTGTATGGGCCAGTCAAGGTTGGGGACATTTTGTAAACTGTATGTACATTTATCTACGAATCACTTTTTAAAAATGTATTCTTTGCCCTTGTTTATGATAGTAACCCTTGTGTATCATATGTGGATAAATTCATATAGTTGTATTGTGAGGGGTTTCTCATAACCATTTAATGGTGGGGAGTGTGATCTGAAGACTGAGATTAGGTTGTGGGAAGGAACAAACGGAAGGAAAGGGTGGATGCAGAAAACATCTTCCACGTGCAGGGAAGGAGCTCATTGCTAAATGAGAATTTTGATATTTAAAGTGTGAAATGACATGAGTGCAATGAAGTCCAGAATTAATAGTTTCTTAATGGGCAGGTTTTCAGGGCTTCTTGATCAAGAAATCAGATAATTCTCTTTCCTTATTTTACAAATTATTACCAAGAGGCACATGAGTAAGTTTTCACATGGGCACAACATCATTTTCACAAGAAAATCAAGGATGTATTAATTAGGTTCTCCTAATGATTGAAGCTGAATTTAAGTGCTTTTTTGTACATTCAAAAATTAAGTCACTGTTGTCTGAAACTTAGGAGAATTTGATTAGTTTGATCTTGGTCCTTATAGGACAACAAATGTCAAAGGCATTTCTTCACCTTAAGAAAAGTTTTGGACTTTAGCTTTTTCAGGTAGCAAATTTCCTTATTACGTTAAAATATAAATCAATTTAAAGTCTTGGAATTTGCATAAAATTATTCAGAGGCAGACTCTGAAACATCCTTCACTATTGAGCCTCAAAGTATGAATAAATTTAGGATTCTATTTTAACTAACAGAGGATTTAAAAGTTATACTCACTATAGAGATCAATTGAATCCACATTTTCTCTTCTGAGGCATGACATAAGTATATTGCAAAAGTTGGCTTACAAAAGTAAAGCTAACTTAGCTGGAATATTTAAATTGTCAGGCGAAGGAACTAGGAGAGTGCTAAAGGTATCAGAAGATAAAGCGAATAATTCTAGGACCAACATAGAATGTCTTTGATAAATGAAGTAAGAGCCTATTTTATTTATAGAATTTTATTTATAGAATAAATATGCAAAGCCTATTGCAATGGTTTTTCACTATCAGAACAAGGCTTACGCAATTCGCCTTAACTTCCTATCCCTTCCACAGTTTGAGTCTGATTCTGACCAAAATATGAAATGCTACAACACAATTAATGCATGGCCCTAAACATCTGTTTTTCTGTGACTACTTACTCTCCAGCTCATAACGTTAAGAGTTTTCTCCATCAATGCCAATGAATATTGAGACCCACAGTTACATGGTTTTAGTACATAAAGGAGTGAATTGGTAGCCTCCCAATGTGATCTCTTTGCACAGAGACACCTCAATTCTCTATTTCTAATACTAAAATTTCATTCATAAAATGCACCATAAGAATGCTCCTCCAGAGGTATTTAGAGGATTTTACAATTAGGTTTTGAAAATCACATTTGCTCCAAAGATTACATAGTCCATCTTCTCTGTTTTTATCATGTCTATGTCAAAGAAGAGTTTGCAGTGTTATCCTATCGTAGAATAATCCTTCTCTCCAGGCTTTTAAAACTCAATTACAATTCATATGAAGTGTCATTGCAAAGAAAAAAAAATAAAAGATCAAAATATATTTACCCTTAATTAGGTCTGAGAATTACCTGTAACAACAATATTAATGCATTATTCTAACTGATTTTTTGACATTATTTGAGAAAGCTGAGATCAAAGCCGGGGCCAGTCTATTTTTGAGGCTTAGTGGAAAAAGCAGGGTATAAAATAGAGAAACAGAAACTTAATGTAATAGCAAATTTCTCCCTGGAATTTTCTCTTTACAGAATTCTCATGTGGCTGTGCCCTGCTATGTTGAAAGGTACCCAGAAAAGGAACTATGAGAAATATGTGCACAGCCTTTTCTAATCCTTAAAATAGGCAGCAAGAGAGAAAATCTTTTTTGCTTTGAGACACAACATTCTCACCACTGGTAAAGAAACACAATCTAGTTAACAGTCTCTTGTTTTTCATTTTAGAAAATAAATAATAAAGTGTAGACAAGAAAACCCAGACGCATTTGTTCCATTATTGCTCTCTATGGCAAGTTGAATAGTAGCAGGTCATCTCTATATATTCATTAGAAAGGGGGAATACATTTCTCCTTCATTATGTTGCATGAGCCAAGTTATATTAAATAGTACACTGGAGAAAAAAAATACATCACAATTAACTGGGATAAATTCCAGGAATACAAGAGTGGATCAATAGAAGAAATCCATTAATAGAGTCCATTATGTAAACAGGGCTAAAGGGAAAATCCTATGATGATCTTCATAGCTGCATAAAATGTGTTTGACATTTTTCGATTTTGAAAAATTTTATTTATAGAATAGGCATTGGTGTAAATGTTGACATATATGTACATATATACATACATGTAGGCATATGTACACACACATATATAGAATTAGACATAAGAAAGAAATTAAAGGCATAGGAATGAGAATAAAAGAATCAAAACTGTATTTATTGCAGGTATTATAAAGTTATATTTAAAAATTCACAACAATCAATGGAAAATTACTATAATAAGATAATTTAGTAAAAATAGCAGGTCATATAATCAATAATAAATTTATAATAATCACCAGGTATACATATATAGCAAAAAGAAAATAAAATGATTTACCATACAAAAATTAATGTAATCCATAAAAATATAAGATGGTAGACATAGGGTAAACTTGAAATTCTAGAATCTCTTGAAGAAATGAATTATATCTAAATGAAGTAAAAACATCTCATATCTATTTTGCCATCAGATCTCTTTTGGTAATATGACCCAGATCTCATATGCCTCTGTACCACCAGGTCTTGATATAGGCTGCTAGAACTCATATTAGATGTTCGATAAATCTTTTTGAATGAATAGATGACTAGATATTCATGTGTGGATTCTTCAGCATTGAATTATTTGGAAAATGTCAAATATTGAAGTTTTTAAATGTAGAAATACCAGAAAAAGACCTAGTCTGAGTCACTGAGATTTCCTTGAGATACAGAATTGACCATTTATATATGTACATATATATCTCACTTTTTATAAAACGAAGTGATTCTGCATATTATAAAATAACTTTTCTCCTTATATAATGATTTTACTTTAATTTTCCTTTAAATATTATGTTACCCTAGTAAGTTAAAATATTTCTCAATTGAATAATAAAGTTAATCCTGGTTTACCACCAACTTTCTGGTTCAGTGTTAGGCTGATGTCTATTTCTTCATGCTTACTGTGATATATAAAAGTTTCAAAAATTGAGATAAAATTTTTCAAGTAGACCTGGGATCTTCAGCTTCTTCAATGGTTATAGACATATACAGAACTCTCCACCCCAGATTCACAGAATACACATTCTTCTCAGCACCACATCACACTTACTCTAAAATAGACCACATTATTGGAAGTGAATCACTCCTCAGCAAATGCAAAAGAAAGGAAATCATTACAAACAGTCTCTCAGACCACAGTGTAATCAAATTAGAATTCAGGATTAAGAAACTCACTCAAAACCGCACAACTACATGGAAACTGAACACCAGCTCCTGAATGACTACTGGATAAATAATGAAATGAAAACAGAAATAAAGATGTTCTTCAAAACCAATGAAAATGAAGACACAACATATCAGAATCTTTGGGACACATTTAAAGCAGTGTCTAGAGGAAAATTTATAGCACTAAAAGCCCACATAAGAAATGAGGAAAGATCTAAAATCGACACCCTATCTTTACAATTAAAACAACCAGAGGAGCAAGATCAAACAAATTCAAAAGCAAGCAGAAGACAGGTAATAACTAAGATCAGAGCAGAACTGAAGGAGATAAGAGACACACAAAAAAAACCCTTCAAAAAACAATCAGTGAATCTAGGAGCTGGTTTTTGTTGAAAAGATCAACAAAATATACAGACCACTAGTCAGATGAAAAAAAAAGAAAAGAGAGAAAAATCGAATAGACTCAACAAAAAATGATAAAGGGGGTATCATCACCAATTCCACAGAAATACAAACTACCATCAGAGATTACTACAAACACCTCTATGCACATAACCAGTAAATCTAGAAGAAATGGATAAATTCCTGGACATGTACACCCTCCCAAGACTAAACTAGGAAGAAGTTGAATCCCTGAATAGACCAATAACAAAGTCTGAAGTTGAGGCAGCAATTACAAGCCTACCAACCCAAAAGTGTCCAGGACCAGACAGGTTCACAACTGAATCTACCAGACATACAAAGAGGAGCTGATATCATTCCTCCTGAAACTATTCCAAACAATACAAAAAGAAGGAATCCTCCCTAACTCATTTTATGAGACCAACATCATCCTGATACCAAATACAGGCAGAGACTCAACTAAAAAAGAAAACTTCAGGCCAATATCCATGATGAACATTGATGCAAAAATCTTCAATAAAATACTGGCAAACAG
>CAUYQU010079080.1:0-14624 GCA_963574635.1 Cheracebus regulus
GCTGGGAGCAAGGTGGCATAGGTGCCTAACAGCCAAGCTCGTCTAACAAAGGGAGCTTCAGCCTTTATATAGGCTCATACTTTAGATGTTACACGTGGAAGAATCTTAGGTTTAGTTTTAGGACTCACATGTGAAAAGATTTTGGTTTACAGTTTCAGGAATCACATATGAAAGGGTTCCAGTTTACAGTTTTAGGACTCACATGTGAAAAGGTTTCTGGTTTGATATTGTTTTAAGTAAAAAATAGTGCCTTTTGGAGAGTTTCCCCAAGGCCTAGCCTGTTGTTTTCAGGAAGGAGATCAGGAGGCACCAGCTGGCCTGCTCGCTCTTCTATTGAGATGTACAGTGGATGACAGAGGGGGAGGGAATCCCAAATGCCTGGGTCTCCTTCCTCAGTTGCAGTTTGCCCCCATGGCTAAATGAAGCTTTTAGAAGAGTCAGCCTGGTGCACATGGAATGTTGAATGGTGGTGGAACATAACCACATACCTCCCACCAAGTAAACTCCAGGTTCAGAAGCAGCAGCCCCAGTTGAGGGCATGCATGTTTGTAACTCGGCTGAGCCACCTTTCCAGAAGCAGAGGCTTTCCAAACAGGATGCCCCCCACTCTGCCCATTCTGCTTTTGGTTCAATTTGACTTCCTACCTTCACTGAGGACATGGAGAATTCATCCTGACTGGGTCCCTGAGCAATCTTGGTATAGGAAAGAAAAATGAAGTCCCTAGGTAGACTGGCCCTGTAGGAGGAAAGAATCAATGAAAGAGCACAGAAAGAAACTCTCATTTCCTTTAGGACAGTTCCTTCATATTGAGGATGAAGAGGCTGGGGTTCTGAATTGGTTGGCCTTAGACATGGTCACAGAAACAAGTCAGTGGCTTTTCCACATCCACACAGAGTTCGATTTCTGCCCTTTGCGTTGTCATTTTCTATGATCTCCAATTAAAGAGCTTGTTGGCATTTTGAAGCCTTCCTTCCTTTCTACTATGTGGCCAGTGTGACATTGGTAGTCTGAAGTTGGCCATAATGGCAGTATTTGTACCATGGGAGCTAGCATATGGCATATCAGGGTTTTTTGTTTTGTTCCTCGAGAACCAGTAAATGTATATCAGCACACCACTGCCATAAATATTCTCCGCTTCTTCCTGGTAACAATAGTCTCATCTCTGTCTCCCCACTCCCCAACTCCATCCGGCACAGGCACATGGGGTCACTCTATTGTGCTGTTTTCCTACCCAGAAGGGCCCTGTCTCAAATGACCCCTATAATTCTGGTCTGATTAAAGTTCCATACTCTTTTTCTAGGAGCCGTACTCACTGCATATACATCTATATTGTTTCCTACCTCAGCTGTTTTCATGTCTGCTCTCCCAATTTTATAAGGAGGCCTAGAACACTCTTTTTGCAGATACTCACCTGTTTGAATTTCACCTTCACAGTAAGGCCCACGGGTGACCATCTTCCCACTGTCACAGGGGCAGGGAGGCCTTCTGAGAAAGTGGTCTCGTGGACGGTGATGCTGGAAGTGTGACCTGTCAGCAACAGCATAGCTAGGAATGCAGTGAGCAAAGGCACTGTAAACTCGCAAGCAGAGCTCTTCAACCAGTGACCCCAGGGACTTTCTCTGGGTTGCCTGGCAATGAACTGGGAACAATGGATGCTTCTTTCCCCGTGGGAGTATCAGCCAGTGTTCCCAGGTGCTGGAAGTCTGGCTTTCTCAGCTGACACCCACACAGAAAATGTTTATTCTCTTTATCAAGTCCGCTTTCATGCTTTCACTATGGAAAGGAGCAGCCAGGCTGTGTGTGGGTCCCTTTCTGGAGCACAGCCCCTCTGTGCTTCAGGCTACCCACTTCCTGGGCTCAGGGCTCCGTAGGCTGCAGGAGAACAGGCACTGTGTATCTGCAACCCTCTGCCCACTGCTTCCAGCTGGCACAAGCGACACTGTGCCTACTGACAAGACAGGCAGAAGCCACAAGAGGGATTAAATTCAGAGGGAGGTAGTGGATTGTGGAAATGAGTGGTTATAAGCTTTCATTAAGGGGCTAGGATTTAACTTTTAACCCATTATTCCAATCACCTTGTATCTCATCTTCTCAAATGCTCTCAATGAAAGTCACAAACCAATAGCTCTGTGATTTTCCATTTATGCCCCCTTCTGTCATCTGTTGTTTGCCCACTATCTCTCTTTCCTCTCCATTTAACATTAGTTATTTTTAAAGGAGCACGTTTGAACAGTTTCCTTCCTATTTTGCACTGGGTATTGTTGAAATATGTGGAGGCCATACTGCCACATGCCACAGATGCCACAGTGGCACTCAGTCGTGCAGGACCTAAGAGTTCAGCTTCTGGTTTCTGGTGGGCCCACATTTGTGTCATGCTACAGAACATGTGGATCAGTCCTCTGTCTTTGTGATTAGAAACCAGGCTACTCAGGTCTAACTTTTAGATCAGAAGCTGTGCCTCAAGATGAGATCACTATTCCTTGTTGCCCAAATTTATTATGGTTTACTATGCTGTCCAAACTACATGTAATTGATCCATTTCTAGGCTCCTTCACATGATTCAATTCTTTCCAGGGCTGTTAGATCAAAGGCCTCAGATCCCTATGTGGGCCTCTCCACAGGACAGTACACCACATGGTTGACTTTGTTCCAAAAGAATGAGCAAGTGAGAGGGCACAAGAAAGAAGCCATAACCTTGTGTAACCTAATCTCAAAGATGACACACCATCATTTTTGACATATTCTATTTGTTAGAAGCAAGTTCCTAGGTACAGCACACAGGAAAGGAGATAATGCCAGAGGATGAACCCTCAGAGCAGGGATCATCCTGGAGAATACCTGCCACACTGGGTAAATCACAACCTGTTCAAAACAAGGCAAAATGTCTTCTTAATATGACAGCCTTAAAAATGGAAGTGCGCCTCTGTGTTTTATAGGGCACTTTGCTAAGTGCAGGTACAGGGTCACGTGCTTAGACATCTACAATTGGAGAAATATTTGTGTTGTTTGAGTGTCTGATTATTCTATCACTTGCCCATTTACTCTCTGATGCTGCTCTTCCTCAAAGGAAACTACATTTCCCAGGTTTCCTTGCTCTTTAGGTTCCAGTAGAATTGGCCAATGAGTGGCACTGATGGAAGATGGTGGTGGAGTCAGAGTATGTCTCTTTTTGTTTGTTTCCTGAGGCTTCTCCAGTTTCCTTGGTACTTTGACTCCAGTCCTGCCACAGAGCCTTTCTCCTGTTGGTCTCAGTTCCTGCCTTACCAGACTGTGCTCTTCCTGCTTGACTCCAGCATCACCTCTTCCCTTTGTTCCTAGAAGACGGAGGTGGCAGCTTTCTGCTGCAGCTTATCTGTGGGTTGCCCTCACCCCCTCTCTTGGGTCTCTCCACTCTTTCATCACCTGTTTATCAAATTACATCTATTTAATTTCTTCTAAATGAAATCTCTAGAGTGGACTGTACTTATGCCCTGACAAACAATAGGATTGATTGAGCATTGCCCTTTCCTGAGCAACTCATGTACAGAGAGCACAGTTTGGAGTTTTTGCCAGTCCTAAATATCTGACCTGGTCCTCATGCTGCTGGAAATCTAGAGGATGGTCACTTTTTCAGGATGTACCTTTGCCACTCTGGGCTCAAGTTTCTTGTTTTATAAAGTGGGGGGATTTGTGATAAATGTGGTCCCTTAAATCTCTGAATATTGGGAACTCTGGAATTTTTCCATAAGGAATGTTTAGGAACAGCATTCTGATTGGGAAGTGGTGGAAGCATTTTGTGAGACTAAAGTGGGACAGTGAGGAGGAAGAAGAGAAAGAAACAGAAAACATAAAACCCTGTATTGTCCATATTCCAGAAGGCGAGTGTCACTGGTGGAAACTATGAGGAAAGCTGACAGGAATCATGCCATGACTTCATAAAATACGTGCATTATCTTACAAATCACTTCGTGTTTTATAGTCCACTCCCTGCTTTCTACCTCACCTCCAAATCAAGGAAGAGTGCTTAGGAATAAAGTTCTAGCCTGGGCAACATGGCACAATCCTGCCTCTTCAAAAAATACAAAACTTAATGGGGCATAATGGCATTCACCTGTGGTCACAGCTTCTCTGAAGGCTAAGGTGGGAGGATTACTTGAGCCCAAGGGGCAGAGGCTGCAATGAGCTGAGATTATGCCACTGCAATCCAGCCTGGGCAACAGGAGTGAGACTCTATCTCAGAGGAAAAAAAAAGAATAAAGGTAACAATTAGGAAAATAAAATTTTTTTGTACTTGGGATAACAATAATTTACAAATAATGGGAGAATTCGTTACTAGAAAAATCTCAGGAAGAGAGGCAGCTATCTTAGCTGTAAGAACATGGGCAATTAACATCTTTGGGTATGATTTTGTCTATAGAGTACATACCATGTGCTAGATACTGTTCTAAACACAGTATGTACTCCACAGACAAAATCATACACACCTCTAAAAATGGTGATAAGAGTATAAGGGTTATTATAAGGATTAAGTATTTGTCTTAATCCTTATAGTAACCCTTATACTCTTATCACCATTTTTCTTTCTTTCTTTTTTTCTTTTTGAGACGGAATTTCACTCTTGTTGCCCAGGCTGGTGTGTAATGGCGCGATCTCGGCTCACAGCAACCTCCACCTCCCATGTTCAAGCAGTTCTCCTGCCTCAGCCTCCTGAGTAGCTGGGATTACAGGCATGTACCACCATGCCCGGCTAATTTTATTTTTAGTAGAGATAGGGTTTTATTTTTAATTTTATTTTTAGTAGAGATAATATTTTTAGTAGAGAAAGGGTTTCTCCGTGTTGGTCAGGCTGGTCTCAAACTCACGATCTCAGGTGATCCACCTGCCTTGGCCTCCCTAAGTACTGGGATTACAGGCATGAACCACTGTGCCTGGCCACCACCATTATTCAAAACAAACAAAAAAATATGCCTATAACCTGGTATTTCTTCAGTGTTCTGATTGCTATTTATGAAGTCAGTTTAGTTGGTTGTGTTCAGCTTTACTGAAATTAGAGAGGGCAGGGGAAAAGCAGGGGAAACAGAGAAGAAGGGAGGAGATAAATGCCCAAACATCGTCTCTACATGCATCTTGATTTTCACACACCACGGTGGCCTCAGAATCATCAAATTTCTTGTGAGATAGTTCAGAGACACAAGCCTGAAGAGTCAACAAAATTAAAACAGCCAGGTTAAACAACCGTGAGAATGTCCGTGAGGAGTAGACTAGATAAGTAAATACACCGGGCCATATTCATAATATGAAACAGCAAGGCAGATCAACAAACTTTATTTATGGTCAGTAGGTGAAAGTAGAAGTCTTAGAGGCATTCCCAGAACTGGGATTATTCAGGAGTCAATATGGCAGATTAGCATCTAAGATTGAGTTACTTTGGTCTCCACACAACAAATTCGGAGAGTTCATGTAAGAGCAACTATGAAAAGGGAAGATTTGAGATCACCTAGAAAAGGAAGAATTCATAGAATGGTGAGTTGTTCACTGTATCTTTTCCACAGAGCAGAACGCAGTACACAAGTGTCCCTGGGATAGAAAACCCGACTGATCAGGAGACCACTGCTTGATGAAAATGTCTTTGATTACAACTCTATGCTCAGAAATTATCCTCTAATTTGTATCTTTGTCTCCACACCAGAAAGTAATGCAATAAAAACATCTCTGATACTTATTTTTAATATACAATGTCTCTTTAATTATAAATTGATAAAATAATAGTATGGTTTATAAACCTCTCTCATGTGAATTTAGGTTTGAATAATCATAGTAATAGATATTCTTACCATGTGCCAGACATTGTTATAAGCACTTCAAAAATATTATCTAATCCTAGCAACAATCCTACTAAAGTAGGTAATAGTTGTCATCGTGAAGTTTTTTGTCAGATTACATAACAACTCCTCAAATCTTGGTGGATAATAACAAGAAGGGTTATTTCGGGCTCAAATTCTATTTCTGTTTGGATCAGCAGTGGCTCTGAAACATATCTTCTTCATAGCGAGATCCAGGCTGAGAGAAATTGATATAAAGGGATCTCATTATGTTCAAAGATTCTGCAGGAAAGTGGACACATTCTACTTCTACCCATATTTTATTGAGTAGAAGCAAAGCAGCTCACATGTAAAGACTGATATGTAGGTAGTAGGAAAGAGTGCTCCTCATATGGAAAGGAATATTGTAAACCCATGTCACTGGGCAAGAACATATAATACTCCCAAAAAAGGAGGCAGAAACATGGGACCAATAGTACAATTTACTGCAATATTCCTATCCAAAGTTTAGGCATGAGAAAATTGAGAAATAGAATGTAGTCAGTTTCTTAAAGTCACCTAGTAAATGATAGAGAATTGAGATTGAAACGGAGTAATACGTCTCCAGAACTCTGATACCCAGACTCCAAGATGGCTCAATAAATTCTCACCTGGTATTCACAGGCTTGTGTATCTCCTTCCCAAATTGAAGAGCTCTGACCTATGAAACTAACAAATATTGTGACTCCCAAAGTTAAGTCATAAATGATATTCTGACTTCTGTTTTGCTCTCTCTTAAATCACTCTGGAGAAAGCCAGCTGCCAGATACTGAGCCCTTGTGTAGCCCTGCAAAGGGTGTCATGTGCCAAGGAACGGAAGTCTTCTGCTGATAGCCAACACCAGCTTGCTAGCCAAGTGAACCATCTGGGAATCTTCCAGCCCCATTCTTCAGCGAAAGTCTGCAGATGACTAAACTCCCAGCAAATATCTTGACTCCAACCTCATGAGAGATCCCATGTTGAAACTACTGTTCCCTCATCCTCAAATTCCTGAATTATGAAAGCTGTGTGACATAATGAATATCTGGTATTATTTTAAGCCACTAAATTTTGGGACAATTTGTTACATAGCAATAGCGTCTACACAAGAATTGATCTTGTTTAAACACTATGCAAAGCTACCACTGCATATAAATTAGTGATTATGTGTAAATAGAAAATCCTTACATTTATAAACCAACAAATTCATATAATATAAGGGGAATGGAGAGGGAAAAGTAAAGAAATATTGAGGAAACGGGTAAGTATCACAGAAAAGATACTAAAGAGAGAAACTGAAAAACCGAAGATACACAAGAAGCCCAAATGCAATGTATTCATTAAACCACCTCTTCAAAGACAGTGGCCAGAACTTTGAATAAATAGATGCTGAAAAGATTGTTTTTAAAAATGATTATAGGTTCAATGTTAAACTGAATAGAAAAGTTGCTGATATTGCCAAAACCACTGTAACCTATAATAAACTATGAATATGTTGCAATAGTCTAATTGTCATCCACTACACTTACATTGTAACTGTCATAAATTAAACAGGTATATTATACTTAAAACATGTTCCTGTTACTAGTTCTATGCAAATCTGCCTCCTAAGGCCAAGGAAATTGAGAGGCATAGAAGGAAGATGACAAATCCAGTTTCTCAGAAAGAAACATTTAATAGAGACTTATAAACAGAAGCCATGTCTCCTGACAAGTGGGTGAATCTGCCCACTCACCCTTACCCCATCCCAACCCCCAGGACTGAAAGACAGTAGAGAATTTGCCTAAGGGCAGGATTATAGTAAGTATGTATTTACAATAATATCAAGATTGTTTTGGTCTTAAAGGCAGGATTTACGCCTGCCACCATAACCAGCTGATTTTTGTATTTTTAGTAAAGACAGGGTTTCACCATGTTGGCCAGGCTGGTCTCAAACTCCTGACCTCAGGGAATCTGCCTGCAGTAGCCTCCCCAAGTGCTGGGATTACAGGCGAGGCACTGTACCTGCCCAGCCAGTATCCAATTAATTTTGTTTTAGAACATTACTTAACTTTTATCTTCTTCCCTCCCTTAAGTGTTACTATGTTATTTTTTTTTCTACCACTATGGAGAATCTATATCACATTTTGGTATTTTGTATTTTTTCTTTTTACCACCTATGAAAAGTATTCTAACACTGTGAAATACTAAAAGAATTTTTTTTTTTGGCAAAAAGTTACAAGAAAAAATTGCAAAAATAGTTCACAATGTTTCTTATTTTCAACAATAGTTTTCCTCTAATGTTAATGTTTTACCTAACCATATACAATTATCAGAAATAGGAAATAGACATTGATAAAATATTAACTAAACATCAGACCTATTCAAATACCACACATTTTCCCACTAAATTTTTTTTTTTCTGTCTCAGGATCCTATTCTGGATCTCACATTCAATTTAGTCATTACTTGTTTCTTAGTCTCCTTAATTCTGTATTGGTTCTGCAGTCTGTTCTTATATTTATGATGTTCACACTTTTGAAGAGCGCTGATCAGTTATTTTGAAGACTATCCTTTGATGAATTTTCCTTTTTTTTCACTGGACTGAGTTTATATGTTTTTCACAGGAAATACTTCCAAAATAATAAAATGTCCTCAATGCAATTAGTTCATAATACACATATGTCTCCTTACTTTGTGATGTTTACCTTACTTAGTTAAGGTGGTGATTGCCAGGATTCTTCAAAGTAAAGTTCATTGTATTATGTGTATTCTTTTGTACTTTGCCTTAACACTTAAATGTATATCCTGGAATTCACTGTATACTAGTTTATGGAGATCAAAGTCATTTTTGTAGCTGCATATTACTGCACTGTGTAAATGTGTCCTACTTTATCCAACCACTCTCTTAGGTAGGATCATTAAAGTTGTTTGAAATATTTTACAATTCCAAAGGTTGCTGTGACAAATAACTGTGGGCGTGCCACCCCGAGCTTTAATTATTGACTTAAGTAGAAAGAAAAACAATGCTGAAGATAATACATCTGTCTAGTATAAAGCACCTCTTTTCCAAACTGTCTTTAATAAAGCAATCATGGTAACATCATACTAACATACACAAATTCAGAATTAAACTCTTCAAGTGCAGAACTGTGAGGTAAAAGCAACCATCCACAATCTTCTCTTTTCTTTCAATTTTTCTCAAATCGTATTTTTCCCGTTAGTTTATAATCATATTTGTAGCTTCATATTACTCCTATCATGTCCAAAATAAAAAAGATCTGCATGTCTCTCATTTTCCACCACTCAGGCTTCCTTAGAGTCTTAAAAAATGTCAAAGATAAAAAATTACTTTCTTAGCTCATTAAAGAACAACATACTTGATAATATTTTATGACTATAAAAGCTCAGGAAATTGCATAAGGAAGACATACTACCACTCTGGACATGTGAGCAGGCACAGTAGAAATGTCTTTTACATAAGGGCCTAACACAAACATTGTGTGTATAACTAAAACTACATGCAGTGAGAACTGGTATTTTATATTCTATTCTAAGTCACTGAAAAGAGAAATATTTTGGCCCTGACAGCTAAATTGATTTCACAAGTTTACATGCTTGTTCAGATCTGCAGCTTGAGAAAACCCCACTTTAATAGAGTACAGGCTTTGAAGTAAAACCAATGTGCACTGGAATCTGGAATGTCCTTTTTTTTTTTTTTTTTTTTTTTTTTTTTTTTTTTTTTTGAGACAGAGTCTTACTCTGTTGCCCAGGCTGGAGTGGAATGGCGCGACGTCGGCTCACTGCAACCTCTGCTCTGGATTCAAGCAATTCTCCTGTATCAGCCTCTCTAGTAGCTGGGACTACAGGCACACTCCGCGACGCCCGGCTAATTTTTTGTATTTTTGTCGAGACGGGGTTTCACCGTGTTGCTGAGGCTGGTTGCGAACTCTTGAGCTCAGGCAATCCGCCCGCCTCCACCTAGCCCGACCTGGACAGTACCTCTTACCAACAGTTTTTTCAAGAGAATTTCTTAACCTCTGCATGCCCGTTTTCTCCTTTCTAGAGTGGAGATAACTATCCATAACAGAGGATTGCTACATTGATTAAGAATGCAGGTAGCTCAGGTTGTAGCCCAGTTGTGTTTGTGTGTGTGTGGGGGGGGGGGGGTGCAGATTAGCCAACAAATGGAAACTATAACTATGATTAAAAATGATAAAAAGGGATAAGGAATGTAGATGCTGTACTAGAGGACTGCAGTAGTCTACAGGCAGCCACGGTTCAGTCTACCTTCTGTGGCTGGAAAATAATGACTCATTCAATGCGGAACTTTCTTTCTCCTTCTTGAGCCCACTACAGTGGCCAGCCAGGTGTGAATCGAAGAAAGTCAAGATTGAACGAATGCTGCCCCCATCTTCCCAATATATGGTCATATTCAGCATGGATATCTTTTCTTCTTCTTTTTTTCTTTTTTTAGACAGAGTCTTGCATTGTTACCAGGCAAAAATACAAGAATTGCCTGTGCGTGGTGGCCGACGCCTGTCATCCCAGATACTTGGGAGGCTGAGATAGGAGAATCGCTTGAATCCGGGAGGCGCAGTTTGCAGTGAGCCGAAATTGCGCTCCAGCCTGGGCTACAAGAACGAGAGTCCGTCTCAAAAATAAGTAGAGACACGCATGAACATATGTGTGTGTGTGCACACGGCTAATTTTGAGATAGCCAGCCCTCTGATCAATAAGAAAGTGAGGTCTTTTGTTATTACTCCTATTTCATCACAGAAAGTGTCAAATACGTGCTTGATTTAATAGCGGCCAGTTCTCAATCTCTTTCACGCAGGCTCGAGGGCACTGGCATGTTCACTGCAACCTCCGCCTCCCAGGTTCAAGCGATTCTCCTGCCTCAGCCTCCCGACTAGCTGATATCACTGGTGCTTACCACAACACCAGGCTTTTTGTTTTCTTCCTGTTTTTAAGTAGAGACGACGTTTCACCATGTTAGGATGGTACCTCCAATAATCCGTTTGCCTCGGCCTCCCAAAGTCCTGGGGTTTCGTGCGTGAGCCATGAGCCACCGCACACAGCCCTTGCATGTGGAGGCGGAGGCGGTGGCTGCAGTAATTGGAGATCGCGTCATTGCACTACAGCCTAGGCGGAGTGAGACTCCATCTCGGGGAAAAAGAAAGAAAGAAAGAAAGAAAACCCACCACACCTTAGGGGAGCAAGCAGTGAAAGCTGAACGACCACAGAATTTGGAGAGTTTCCTCCTAGCCATAAGGAATACACTGGATAAAGTGAGGCAGATGAAAGCAAGCTTCAGTGTGTTGTGTAAGTTTCGGTCATTTACAATGGTTTTTGTTGTCATTAAGAAGGTATAATTCTACTATTCTGTAATCAAATGCCCATATAATCAGTTTCCCTAGTCTGTTTTAGAGATTTATACATCTCCTTTTTTATTTCAATAAATACCAAAGGGCACATTTATTTTTGCACTATTGTGCACTAATTAGATTGAAAATATTTACACATTAAGATAATAAAAACATTGATAATCTACATCACTTTTATACCAAATTCAACATTAAACTACTATTTTAATACATTTCACTCATGTTATATCAAAATTCTATATTCTCTTTATTTCAGTAGCAGAATTTGTGTCTGGAGATTGTGGGCAATGAAATTAAAATTTAAAGTGATATCCAACGCCATGTTATAATCAGCCACGTCCACAGAATAGTATATCACCTTGTAGCAGTAGGCAAAATTTTATTTAGTTTCCATGATAAGTGGCTTGCAGTTCCACCCATACTGTGCCAGCCATACCGTTTTTCAGAAATAATTCTTTTGATTATACTTTCATTGCCAATGTACGGACACTTTTCTTGGTTGGGCAACTACCTAAAGAAATTCACTCTTTTACACATTGTTCAAAGGACGCTTTCAGAGGGCATTAATTTATGGTAGCTTAGATAGACTGTCAAAGCTCTGCTTCTGGGATCGAAATTTGAACTTGTCATTTAATTACTACATGTCACTTATTTTTTTTTTCTATGGCACTCTGGGAAACACTGGGACACAGTCTTCAGGGGAATTGAAACCATACATGGTGAGTGGACTAGTCATTCCTCAACTATTCAGTAATAATAGGGGCTGGATTTCTCTAATAATGGGAGTAGATGTGTTTCAATCTACTTTTCTTATTCATTTTCCCTTATCATCAATGCTTGAATTTCAGCTCTAAAATACTTTATTGCAATTTGGTTCTGAAGCATATGCCAAAAGCATTCAGCAAGGCTGCAGACAAATTCTTTAAAGTACACCTCCAGTTCCAGTGACTTTATGAACATCACATTTAAAAATTAATCCTTTTTCATCTCTGCCCTGAGTATATTTTGGACTTCCCTTCGTTCCCAAATACCCCGAATTCAAGGTATCTCAATCCATGGAGCAGTTGTCCAGAGGAAGAGACAAGCAACAGCCCCGCCCCCAACCCTTGGGAGCAGAAAGGGAAAGAATTATCCAAAGGAATTGTTTAAAAACTCAGGTGTAGCGGACAGAAGTAAAACCATGGCTGCATAGAATGATGTCCCAGGTGTCCAAAAGTTAATCCCAAATGGGCAATAATTTGTTTGGCATTAAACTAAATCAGTTTGATGAACTCAAATGCCCTCGGCTCAATAGGCAGGACTCTCCGAGGAGCCTGTGTTACTTCCCTCACTTAAGTGCAGATTTGTAATAAAAATCTTAATGCCAGTGGCATGCTTTTTGGACATATAAGAAGCTAACCACTTGGAGAATCATATTTGAGAGGTCAGAAAACTCCACAGTTAAAGATCGGTTTATAATTTACGAAGAAACTAGAAAGTTTTGTTTCTCTGAGTTGAAATTTGCCAAGCACGGTGGGAAATATTGCAAGTTTTTGGCACAAGGCTTTGTGCTTTCCTCATAATTTGAGATCTGCGTGAAGCCTGAGGCTTCGGGGATCATTATCTGAGAAAAATCGGGCAGTTCGGTGTAGACAATTTTTATATTTTTGGCTTTTTTTGAGGTGTAACAAACACAACTCGGGATCCGAGAGGACACTCTGCGGCTGCCAGCGAGGCGGGCTGGACAGCGCACCAATCACGGCGCAGCTCCGCCCTATATAAACGGGCGGGCGCAGCGCCGCGGCCCGAGTCCCGGCCAGTGCGTCTGCTTCCGGCTCGAATTGCTCTCCCTCACGCCTGCCTTCGACATGTCCGAGACTGCGCCTGCCGCGCCTGCTGCTCCGGCCCCTGCCGAGAAGACGCCCGTCAAGAAGAAGGCCCGCAAGTCCGCAGGTGCGGCCAAGCGCAAAGCTTCTGGGCCCCCGGTGTCCGAGCTCATTACCAAGGCTGTCGCCGCCTCCAAGGAGCGCAGCGGCGTGTCTTTGGCCGCGCTCAAGAAAGCGCTGGCAGCAGCTGGCTATGACGTGGAGAAGAATAACAGCCGTATCAAGCTAGGTCTCAAAAGCCTGGTGAGCAAAGGCACCCTGGTGCAGACCAAGGGCACCGGCGCTTCGGGTTCCTTCAAACTCAACAAGAAAGCGGCCTCTGGGGAAGCCAAGCCTAAGGCTAAAAAGGCAGGCACGGCCAAGGCCAAAAAGGCCGCAGGAGCGGCGAAGAAGCCTAAGAAGGCCACGGGGGCGGCCACCCCTAAGAAGAGCGCCAAGAAGACCCCAAAGAAGGCGAAGAAGCCGGCTGCGGCTGCTGGAGCCAAAAAAGCTAAAAGCCCGAAAAAGGCGAAAGCAGCCAAGCCAAAAAAGGCGCCCAAGAGCCCAGCGAAGGCCAAAGCAGTGAAACCCAAGGCGGCTAAACCAAAGACCGCCAAGCCTAAGGCAGCCAAGCCAAAGAAGGCGGCAGCCAAGAAAAAGTAAGAAGTTACTTTGGCCAACTGCTTAGAAGCTCAACACAACCCAAAGGCTCTTTTCAGAGCCACCCACCCATCTCAGCAAAAGAGCTGTTGCACTCTTAGGGGGCGTGGCCAAGGAGGGGCGGGTTTCCCGGGAGGAAAACCGGCAGAGAGAAGAGTCTTTCAGTATGCTAGGTCTCTAGTATTCTGTCGCCCAAGCCTGAGTGCAATGACGTCATAGCGGTTTTACTGCGCTCTCGAGTTCTGGGGCGCAGCGCATCTCGTCGTTCCTAGCAGGAACGCCTGTAGATAATGGCATGAGTTAAAAACGTCAGTCTGGGTTTTTCAGGCTTGTTCACAAGTCTTCTGTATGCAACGACTCCCATAGTTTGTTACAGGAGTGAGGAAGAGAATGTGAGCCCTCCAAATGCTGAGTAGTTTCAGTGTAAGCGCTGACACTGCAACGATACATTAAAAAAAAAAGACGGTCAGCTCTCCAAAACAACTGCTCTAAGCGAAGTACACGGCTGTCTTGACTGAAGAGGTCTATTTATAGTAGCCTCGGGTAGTCTAGTATGGGTATTCTGATTGGATAAAAGTAAAGTAACCAAATAGCCAATGAAAACGTAGACCTTTAAGTGTAGTTTACATTGGCATGTGTGACGACACACTTAAATTAATCCAATCATAAACGAAATCTGATTAACCTCATTTGAATACCGCATCTATAAATGAACGGGGCCTCAGCGGCAATGATTATTTTCTCAGGTGTCTGCAACAGTGTTGCAATTAATGCTACAATGCCTGAACCTACCAAGTCCGCTCCCGCCCCGAAGAAGGGCTCCAAGAAGGCGGTGACCAAGGCGCAGAAGAAGGACGGCAAGAAGCGCAAGCGCAGCCGCAAGGAGAGCTACTCCGTGTACGTGTACAAGGTGCTCAAGCAGGTGCACCCCGAC
>CAUYQU010079081.1:0-28154 GCA_963574635.1 Cheracebus regulus
TTTCTTTCTTTTGCGGTTTCTTTTTCTCCTTTTCTCTCTTTTTCTAAAATCTCTTCCTCTTTCTTTCTCTTTCATTTTTTCTTTCTTTTGCTGTTTCTTTCTTTCTCTTTTTCTCTCTTTTTCTAAAATCTCTTCCTCTTCTTTTCTCTCTTTCATTCTTTTTATTCTTAAAAAAAAAAAATAAAAAACCTTTCCAAATAGGATCTTGAGTATGATAGGGAAATATGTCAACATATTTGTGAAAACATAGAATTCCACTTGATGTAATAAGTGATGGGAAAATGTAGAATTTCATTTTATGTGGTGATTATGTACATGTTTATTCTTCTTGTAAACATGTCATTTGAGTTACTCAGAGATACCCAGACTAACCAGTCATTATTTAGCCTCTTTTTAATAAATTAGCTCTTGCACAAAGGTGGAAGAAATAATTAAATCAACATACATATTAAAATTTGGGTTTCTGACTTAAGTTGCTAAAGGGACTATACAAGAGGTGACTATCTGAATACATCTTTACAAGTAAAGCATGACCTAATTAAGTCATCTGAGCCTAGGATTTAGTATAGTAATCAAACAATTTTCCTTATTGTTTAACTAAATCATCTTGGATTTTCTCTTACTCTAAAAATGTTAGTAGTAGGGCTAATAATGCAAAATAATGACTCTATTTAAATACTTATTTTAATAGTAATTCAGATAAAGTAATAAAAATAAGTATTTAGTATCTTTTCACTAAAAATATTATATGTTTTCAAGTAGAAAAGACAGAATCTTGCACTGGATTCCCAAAGAGTAAACTAAGGAAGAATGGAAACTAAAAAGCATAAAGTATACAGCTTCCAGTTGCATGGGTCTTAAATTTTGAATATGTTAGCAGTAAAACTTCATTTTTTACTACTGGAGGGATACTTAGGCTTGCATATACTTTTTAAGCCAGGACCAAACATAATATAAAGTTTTGTATGATTTTTTTCCCTTATACTTTGAGTTGCACCTGGATGTAAATAGCTAGCTAGAATAGACGAATGATACGCTTAGTGTAGCCAACAGCCATGGAGTAAGCTCCTCTCCCTGCCTGGGTTCTCCAGTGAACTTTTAAACCATTGGCTTTTCATTCAGGAACACACTCCAAGGAGCTTGTCCTCTGCTCTTTATTGCATTCCAGGGGCAGCTCCATCAAAGTGCATCACCATCACTTAGCACAGAGCTTCTCTCACTAATAAAACAAAAAACACTCCAGGTGCTAAATTGGATGGATCATTATCAACAGAGGATTCCCAAATTTGGTTTATGTCCTACTCTTTCAAGATGCAGGGCAGGCTGAAGTCCCAGATTTGTTTTATGTGTGCCAGAATGACAACTGAAAAAGCATCTGGCCTGATGCATAAAGACGGTAAGTAGAGAACTGTATTGTGACCTATCGTTCTATGTTGTTGAATTAGGAAATCATTTCAGGAGAAACAGATAGTTACTAAGGTCCTTTGTGAAAATGTCATCTAAGACAAATGATTGAGAAAGAAAACAAGAGAATCAGTAACAATGAGAGTGAGAGAGAAAGAACAAAGCAGGAAGTGAGACAATGCCAATAGGATCAACAGGATTGAGGACACAATTCCTTACATATAATAACTACCTTCAAAAAGGGGTCAAGAAGTACTTTAATTCTTTCTAGAAAGAAAGACAAAAACATAGGAAAAGATCTCAATGATGGGATCCATATCCCCTTCCAAGATTATTAAAGAAAATTATTTTAATACTTAGCATAAAATCCTGGTAGACTAGGCAGTGAATACTTGCATTAAATGTAAATCTGTGTCAAAACAGATTATTGTGCACATAATAATTCCTTTAAGTCAAAGGCTAAGCTCTAAAATGGTGTACAGTGATATCTCGCTGCTGCCTCCTTTTCTCCCAGACAGGTCTTCTAAGTCTTCTGGCTCTCATGTTTTTGTTTCATTAGCAGTGAAGACCACATTATTCTCCACACGTACTTTATTTTGTTTTGTTTTGTTCTTAATCTCTGTGATTTTGTACATCACTTCTTCTGTACCTAGATCTTTCACTCCTTTTTGTCTGCTTAACAAAACTCATTATGTAGACTCAGATGAAGAGTTGCCTACCCTAGGAAGCCTTCTTTGGTCTTCTCACCTCCACTGAGCAAGTTTCTTTGCACCCTTCACTTTTTAACTAGTCTCTGACTTGCTTGACTACAGAAACTAGATTGAATGCATCATTAAAAAACATTTGTCTGCCTGTTCAGTAAATAATTTTGGACAGAATGAATAATTGGATTGTACTAATAAGTTGTACATCTTATTTCTCAAAAAGATTAACTTGGACCATTTTATAAAGGAAAATGTTTTGTTTCCCAATTTTGCAATAATTGTGAGCTCAAGTGAAAAGCCTTTAATTGCTGGCTAGGCAAAGCTAGGGTAAGAAAGATGTACTTAGTAGATAGGGAGACATTGAAAAACCTATTCTAACAGAACAAGAAAAGTTGGGACATACTGCAACAAATCATTCAGAAATTGTGAATTTCATTTCATTCAATATCTCTTAAAAATGTTGTAGCTTCTGTCATTCATTTATCCATTCATATATTTATTACTGAGAACTTTTAATGAGCTAAGCACTATTTTAAGCTCTGGGGAAACAAAACTGGATATAGCACATATTTTTTCTCTTAGGGCTCACAGTCTGGCCAAAGGTAATTTTAATTTTATGGCTTGCAGACAATCCTACTGGGATGTAAGCATCTGAGTGATGAGAATGCAGCTTAGCAATGTAGAAAAATCTTCAAAGAGAAATAGACAACTTAAATTTGCAGACTGGACTAGAGTGGATGGGGGAAGCAGGATGGGAGGTGGTGAGGCAGAAGTTTGATGCCAGGAGGCATAGACAAGAGCTCAGATTTGTGTCATTTATTTCCCTGGAAAGAACTTTTATGGTAGGAAGAGAATGAAAGCAGTGAAAAAGGCTGCCTGAGATTGATTATGGTGATGGAGGTGGGAGGATCACACCTTTGTTTCTTATAAGTTTGTGATACTGAGATGATCTAAGCCTCAGTGTCCTCATCTGTAAAGTGAGAATGATGTAAGGATGAGTAAAGTGTAAAATCTGTATGCAAAGGCAAAGCAAAGACCAGACAAAATGCTGCTTCCTTTTTACATGCTGACTAAACTTACTAAAGATACTAATCCTATTAATGACGCCTCAGTCATTCATTTTAGCATGCTTTTGTGCACAGAGTATAAATGCTCTGATATGCTCAAATGGGTAATATTTGGCTCTAGCTGACGTGTCCCTGACAGAAGACCCTCTGAACTACCCAGCCCAGGCAGAGATGCTGTGCAAGTCTGCACCGAACTCTCCAGCAGAGCCATGCCTTTTCTCTTCTCTGTATTTGTAGCTTGAGGCCTTAACCTTTTATCATTATTTTAATGATGTTTTCATGTTTAATTTAACTGTAAATCACATTAACAGAGTTTTGACTGGTATGTCAGAGGGCTTAAAAACGGAGTTAAAGTCTTTCTAAGAGCTAAAGAATTTGTCAGGTCTGACATGTTTAGTCAAGATGATCCAGTCAAGTGTGGAGATGTTGGAGAGATGGTGCAAGATGGTATTTAATTTGTTCAGGACTTAAGAAGAAGAAATAGAATTGCGGTAGAGCTTTTGCTCCATATTAGCAATAGTTAAGAGGATAATTTATGGCTTTTGTTAAGGACATTAACCAAGGCAAAACTGCCCCTATAAAGTAATTAATTACATATTACGCTTAAGTTCTTTTCTGAGGAATATGATCAAACCAGAACATTGCATAATTCAGGAAGCATTAATGAAATGCTATACTTCCCTTGCATTGCTTAAACATATTATGGTAATGAAAGACAGATATTAATTTTTTCTATATTAGGAAATAATATCTTTAGGAGTCAAAAATTTCATTTGTGAGGTTTCTACTAACAGCGACTTTCTTTTCTTAAAATATTTTTATCACAAAATTAATAGATGTTTAAGTAAAGAAATATAATACAAAAAAACAGTGACCATTTCTTTTAATACTTTGGGATATATATATATATATCTATATCTATATATATATCTATATATATATCCTTTTCTATTAATAATATTAGGATATCATAACTACTAAAACAGGTTTCCTCTAGAATATCAGTGGCTTAACATGATAGAATTTTATTTCTCCCTCAGGAGGGGATTGCCAGTGGTAGGATGGGGTTTAGATGGGCAATGCAGTGACACTCTGCTCCATGCAGTCATTCAGTGCAGTGCCATTAATGCCTCTTACTGGAGTTTCTTGGCCATTGACCTCCAGCCAGGAGGAAGAGAGAGAGGGATGGCAAGTGAGATGTTTATGTGTTTCAGACCACAAATAAATTTCCCTTTATACTAGAAAATGTAATTTAGCTATGTGCTCAGCCTGGAGAAGAAACGAGTTTAGTGTGCCCGTCATTTTATTTACCATAGGAAATATGTATGTAAAGAAGCTTATGTACTACACAGTTTACAAAACCATTCATTCTGTAAAATGGTTTGTTTACTCAGAAATATACCTCCAAATTTTTCCTTATTTATATCATTGTTATTTGATTGTATCATAATTTTAACTTAAGTCAATTTCTTGCTAAATATTTTGGTAATTACCAGTTTTTATGAATGTATGCAACGGTCTGATGACTTCTCATAACTTTACATACCAGCATCATTGCTTCATTAAAAATTTTCAAAAGTGGAATATCTGAGTCATAGGATATGTATTGGTGTACTGTTTTTTGTTTGTTTGTTTGTTTTTAAGGCATTTTTCTTTCCATTAATGGGTTCTGTGGACGGAAGCCAAAAGTTACAATTAGTATCCTCTTTATTTTAGTGTGAATTAAAGCATTAAGCATCAGTTACTTACTGAACAGCTACTCAGTGACTTGCTCGTGCTATAAATTCCAGAAAAGTAACTAAGGCTGTTTTTATTAGAAAATGGTATTTTCTTCCATATATTTAACATTAAAACTATTTTCAGTTTCCCTGCCTTTTCCTAATTCAGTAATTGATGCATTGGTTTTTACTCTGGTTATAGAAGGAAATAAGGAGGGATTTGATGTTTCTTAAAATTATAAAAGATTAGGATACTTTGTAACAAATACAAATGAAAAAATAAAGTATTTAAATTTATTCTTAAAAATTATTGTGAAAATGACTTCAACAAGATTTCCAGTCAAAGGTGAATATATCATAAAATTAGGTAAAGGTAACATAAAATCTGCAGAATAATAAATACTTCGTTTAAGAACATGGTGAGAGATGACTTCATAATCATGCACCAGCTTCGGTTTCATGCATTTCTTAGAGAAACAAAATATATAATAAGATCACTGTTATCACTGTAAGCTATGAATTCCTCTGGCGAGTAGTAGCCAAAGACTATCTTAAATTTTGTTTGATTTTAAATATCAGGAATCCTTTTAAAGAGATGTAAAATTGGAGGCATCTCATGAACTTTCTAACTTTTGCTTATTATTTTCATAATCATTTTCAAATAGCTAATGATCATTATATGTTCCTTTGGAAACATAATATTTTGATATACTCTAAAACCACATAGATTGATTTTATTTCAATGATGATACTATTTTTCCTTCTATTATCTAAAATTATATTGAGGTTTGCCTTTTCTTGTGAAATTATGCATTTCCCAGATTTAGATTTGTTCCCATATTTATACATAAATGGAAATAATTTTTGTAAAATTCATTAATTATATTCTCATTTATTTTTCCATTATAAGATATTTAAGTTTTTAGAGAAAAATAAGATCTTGAGACTTGCACTGAGATGCAGTGTCTGCAGAAAAATTATTTCCATAAAATGGAAATAAATAAAATCTGTAATTAGATACATGAGTTATAGGTACGCCTATAGGCACTTCTATTATATATATATATATATATATATATATATTTCTATAAACAAATAATACATATGTAGAAATCTGAAACTTTTCAGAAACCTACTGTAGTCTTTAAATACTTATGACCCTGCTCAAGCTCAAGGCATAATAGTTGTCAAAACTAATAGGTATTCATGCTAAAAGTTAAGATAATAATTATGAACAACAGTATCTAAAAAAATCACACGAAAAATAAATTATTCATGTTCCTTTTAAATAATCTAAAACAAATTTTTCAATGTCTAAATTTGTCCTACAATTACTTGTTAACTTCAAAGAGTTTTCAGCCATGCATACTTTTCTAAGGCCATTTATTCCATGAATTCATCAAGCAGATATTGTGTGTTCAAAACTCACTTTCCTTAAGACTTCATAGTCCACTAAGACAAGCAAACAGACAACTATGATTCAAAATGAAAATGGTCTTGGGGAAGTTCTGAGTATCCTGGGAACATAAAAAGAAGAATTAAACCTACGATACCTAAGAAGGATTCTTGAAGAACGCTGTAGGTCAGAGATTATTTTATATTTGCATTGGTGTTAGTCATATTTTGAAGTATTTGATAATTTGTTAGTTTTGAACATTTCTGAGTTATCACCATTGATAAAGCCTCTTCTGGCAATCCAAAAAAGAATACATGTACCTCTTCAAGTTTCTGAGTAAGTGTTATGTAATGCAGTGAAACATGGTCTATGTCGAACCATAGTGGTCCTTTTAGCTTATTATCTTTTGACATCAATTATTATTGATGTTTCTATTCTAGACAATACTATTTTGCAAATATTATTAAAGTATACACATCCTAAAACTTAAGAAAAACTATGTTACATAAATATTTATGATTATGAGAATATACAAGAAGTTTTGATTGCTTATATCCAATCCTTTAGTTTTATAAGTGATCACAGTGAAGCCCTAATGGACTTGACGTGCTTAGGTCAAGATGGATTTGAGGGACTTAAATTAACCTGAGAGAATGTTAAGAAGAACCAGAAAATCTGGAAGCAACCAGTGGTCAGAGTTGCCAGTGGTCAGAAAGATTTCTTTAGGAAGTGGGAGAGTGTCTGTAAAGGATTCCCAACAGCTGGGTTGTAAAAGGTACTGCTGGAGCAGTTGGAAGAGAAATTGGAAAGACCTGAAACTGCACAAGAATAAGGGTAAAATGAGATGTGCCTTGCTCAGAACAATAAGAGAAAGGCAGGAACAGCTGCAGGATTTGGATGTGCGATGCATGGCAAACCCAGTTGCAGAGAAGGCCTGAATGAACTGCAATGGGAAATGCGTGTATATATATGTGTGTATGTATGTATGTATATATATACTTATATATATATATGAAGTAGAAGGCAAATACTTAGGAAGAATAAATATGCTTAGAAAGTTCTGAGGGATGAACTGGCAGTCATAAAGATTAAAAGCTGGAGAGTATTGTAGTGACTGATATTTTGATTATGCTTTTAGGATAGCAACATACTGTAAGTAACAAGCTAAGAAATGCTTAGTATTGCACTGGCTACCCAAACCAATTATGTTCTGAGTTTGGCATATTGCTACTTCTTAATTGGGGCATTTAAAATATTCCCTAGTCTATTTATACATGGATTGATTGGAAATCCATTTAACTTGCTCTACAAATAGTTTTATAATATTAAAACATTTCCATAATTTTGAGATATTTCTCATCTTAATTATATAGGGTATAGTAGTCAATTAATTTTTTTCTTTCACTATTAATAATGAGCTTTTTATGAGATTGCTGCTTGATGTAAGAGCTGCTGTCAATCTTTAGGTTATTACAGTTGCTGATATGAATTTAAAAGGAAAATAATATTAACCCCCAAAACATCCTTGCTTCAAATTATGTAGCATTTGCCTTTTTTTTTTTTTTGCACTGCATAATATAGTCTGGCAAAAAGTAAGTGTGATCTTAATTGTTAGACTTGTTTATTCCAGGGAGGAGCCAATGGAGCACTTACGGTAATTAACATATTTTGTCTGGTCTTCTCATTTTGTTAATGATATCTTATTGAAGGCTGAGCAGTAATTACTGCCCACTGAGGTACATACGCTGAAACAAATTAATGGCCAATGAGCAATAATGATTACACTTGTAATTATCTATTGTGAAATATTAAAAAAATTGAAATTAAAAATAAAGTTCTTTGAAGCTAACATTAAACTGTTTTGTTAAACTGTGCTAAAGTCATTTTAAAAGCTCAGAGAAACAACATTCCACAAGTTTATCATCACTTCCACCAGTTTCATATAATTTACAAGAAAATTTATTTTTCCAATGTTTTATATTTTTACCCAATGGGATACAAAAGTAAAAGTGTAAAGAATAGGACACAGTTTATATTTACTTTTAGGTATGACTTTTAGATATTTGTAACAATTTTACCTTAAGATCAACAATGTAATTTTTCAGTGATTTCAAGAAGTTTGTTTCTGGTTTTCTAGACCAGAAAACAAGTATTTCTTCTTCTTTTTTTTTTCTTTTGAGACGGAGTCTGGCTCTGTCTCCCAGGCTGGAGTGCAGTGGCACGATCTCGGCTCACTGCAACTTTTGCCTCCTGGGAATCAAGTGATTCTTCTGCCTCAGCCTTCCGAGTATCTGGGACTACTGGCATGCACTACCATGCCAGGGTAATTTCAGTATTTTTAGTAGAGACAGGGTTTCACCATACAGGCCAGGCTGGTCTCAAACTCCTGACCTCATGATCTGCCCACCTTGGCCTCCCAAAGTGCTGGGATTACAGGCGTGAGCTGCTGTGCCTGGTCTCCTTTTTTCCTTTTTAAGAAGAGATTCCCCCCACCCCCGCACCCCAACTCCTTCTTGTTATCTATCTATGCATAAGAACTGCTGAGATATCACTTTAAACAACTTTCATACTTTTTAATTGTTCAAACTCATGGGTTTATCAAAATAAATCACAATCTTCCTATAACACTGCCTACTATGGGGTAGTAACTTGGGGTAGAGGTGATGATAGATGTTCAAAAATTTTTGTATGATACAATTTGACTTGTAAAGTTGAGCAACCTGACACTCCTGGTTTTTCTTTTTTTTTTTTTACTTTCTTTTTTTTTTTTTTTTTTGAGACAGAGTCTTGCTGTTTCACCCAGGCTGGACTGCAGTGGTAATCTCCGCTCACCGCAACCACCGCCTCCCTAGTTCCAGGAATTCTCCTTCCTCAGTCTCCCAAGTAGCTGGGATTACAGGCATGCGCCACCACACCCAGCTAATTTTGTATTTTTAGTAGAGACGGGGGTTTCTCCATGTGGATCAGGCTGGTTTTGAACTCCCAACCTCAGGTGATCCACCCGCCTCAGCCTCCCAATGTGCTGGGATTACAGGTTTGAGTCACTGCAACTGGATTGAAACTCCTCTTTTTCAAAATTCTACCAGAAACTTCAACACATGTATTTTACATGTAAAAAAAAATGATAAACTTTAGCTGATAATTAGCATGATGTATTATTGGCATTCTTTGGACTGGAATGTGGGAGATCTGGGACCTAAATTTGCGTCACTAATCAGCCTCATTGGTTATGGGCCTCAGTTTCTCACCTGAGAAATGGAAGCTTTGTACTAGATTATCTCCAATGTCACTCATAAATTGTTTTAAGTGTCAAATATCTTCTTTTCTTTAAATTAGAAATTGACTTTTTATAAGATAAATAAAATGTTTTGCAATGAAGCAATTAAGGCTTGATTCTTTGAGTTAAGGTTTATTATTTGGATATGGATATCACAATGAAATTTTGATCTCACTGTTATGAGCAGAATATTGCATCCAAATTACTTTTATTTCGTATATGAGGAAATTGGGCTTAATGAGGATATAAATTGCTAGATTATTATGGGAAATCTCTGCCCTAGAGATTTTAGTCTATCTATTAAAGTTTATTATTTTTGTTTTTAGGACCCATTGGCAAAAGATGACAGCTGTTATCCAGCTTTAAGATATTTCAGGACTTCTGACTGCTTTTAAGTTTTCCTTTCAGTTCATGGGAGTGGGTCTTGTATGCCTGGCTGAACTTGGTTTAAATTTTTGACATTTTTTCATTTGTGTCCCATTTGGATGTTTTTCAAAATGTCCAGACTATTCACACCACATCCAAATAAGCATTACCCACTTGTTTAATTCAAATTGTCTGGCATATTTCTAATTAGTATTGTTAATGCTTACAGATTATTATTAATAAAGTGTTGCACCTCGAGTTTACTGGAGAAATGATTAGGAGCTTAAAAGAAACATTTAAGCTTTTAAAAATTGATTTTGATAGAAAATTCTTGGTTGGAATACAATAAGAAATGTCAAGTAGCCAAAATAACTATCTCTTATGATATAATTGCCAATCTGAAATAATTCTGGTAGTAATCTATTAATAAATTTAGACAGCATCATTGGCAAACTGAAAGTTATAGAGATGTATATGGAGAATACTTAGATGCTAGTTTTGCTATATTAACAATTAGCAGTAAATTTTAATTATGTCCAAATTCAGTATATGCCTGTATATTAGTAAATATTTTAGCAACAAAAAAAAGCAGTTTGCAATTAAGTTATAAATTGTTTTCAGTTCTTACTTCCTCAGTAGTGAGTGAAAAACAAAACAGATTCTAAAAATATTATCTAGAAGTATGCTGGAAAAATACATGTTTATGTGTTTCTACCTCTGAAATCATGGAGTGTTTCTCCTCATTTTTCTCAAGACCATTTAAGGAAAGTTACTTAAGCAAATAAAGCAAGAACCTGAAATTTACTTAATTTTTAAAAATCATAATTTTAACCATTTAAGGAAAGTTATTTAAGAAGCAAATAAAGCAAGAACCTTAAATTTATTTAATTTTAAAAATCATGACTTTAAAAAAGTGAGGTCATGGGCACTTACACCATAGTCACATTTCTCTACTTAACTGTGCATCATTAACTTGAGCAAGTGGATTGATCATTCAGAGGCTTATATTTTAAAAAATGATGTTTTACTTTTCTTTTTGTTTGGAACATCAGTGAAATTTTTCAAAAACCATTTGCTACATGTGCACCTGTGTTAATAGTTTTTATTTATATCTATATCTTTATAAATTCTCTTAAAATGTATATGAGCATTTACAATTGAAATGTTCATATTTACAACTGAAAAATTTAAAACGTGTGTACGTATACCTGTACGTTAAAAAATTCAAAGGAATAAATTACTTTCCTTATTTTGCTCATTAATTAAAAATAATTCCTACTATGCCTTTTTCCCTCATTGATGTGTATATTGGAATTGTGATCGTAAGAATATCACGTTCATTATTTTGTTTTGGAAATATTTCAACATCTCTATTCAAGGACTGACTGGATCACGTTTACAGAGGCTTTTCAAGGCATCTGTTCTTAGCCACAGCTGAGAATGGGGCCCACCGTGCTGACTGGAAGGATCCACCTAGAATTTGTTGAATTAAGTCCTTGCACCTGGATATAATTGTTGTGCTGCTGTGCTGGGGTTTTCTTAAGCCACTGGTAAAACAAATTAGCTCAATTTAAACTGGCATCCAGTAGAGAAGCAACAACTCACCTCATATAACATTTTCCAAATAATTATTTTTGTATTGCCAGGTTTACCTCATGAATATTTTCCTGAGGGTTGGGTGAGAAAAAATGTTTTTAAACTAGAGATGTGATGAAAATTCTGCTCGTGTTATAGGCTTTGATATTATTGTAGTATAATTAAGATACAGATAAATATGTGATCATAACTTCAGTTAAGCTGGATTATTCCCCTTCCTAAATAAAACATAAATTCAGATATTTAGTTGTGAGTTAGAGGTTAAGAAATGTTCTCATATCTGTATTTAAGTTTCATAAGCCGTTGTCATGCTTGCTGTAGATTTAACGACATAACTGGTTTTTACAGGCAGAAAAGATATACATAAGGATCCTGATCAACAAAAGACAAGATTCATTTATGTTTGTTCAGTAGAATGTGTCATCTCATTTGGTTATGTATGTTTTCAGTCTTTGATATTTGGCAATCAAAATCACAAACTTTCTGGAAATCCAGTAAATTAAAAATTTTGGTAGCTGTAAAGAATACAACTGGTGCATATGGGCATATGAGACTAACACCCATATATATTTCTTTGTGCATCTGTTATTCACCTAATACAAAAATCATGGGCACCAAGTGAGTGCCAGGAAGAATTCTTAGCACTGAGGGCACAGATAGGAAGCATGGAAAATTCCTGCCTTCCTGATGACTACATTTTAATTGGAGAGGCAGAAAAAAAAAAGAAAGAGAAGGAGAGGAAGAGATAGAGGAGAGAGAGAGAGTGAGAGAGAGAAAATAAAGAAGGAAAGAAAGAAAGAAGAAAGAAAAAAGAAAGGAGAAAGGAAAGAATGAATTTCAGTGAGTGTTAAATTCTATGAAGAACATAATGTGAGCTAGTTAGAGTATGGAGGAAAGGTACAAACTAGATTGTATAGACAGAAAGGCTTCTCTGAGAAAGTTTTCATGTGCATGTATCAATAAGCACATATGCTACCTGCCTTTATGTAAGCATTTATTTCTTAATATGCATTTGTATTTGCAATGCCTTGCATGATGTTTAGCATGAAATGAAAGAAAAATGCTCTTTGTAATTGGAGATGGAAGGCATCTAGCGTCTTGAAAAGTCTGTGCACAGATGTAGGGGTATATATGTAAATGCTGTTGATATTATTGTGTTCCCAAATATAACATAGACAACACAACAGCCTGATATTATAAAGTGGTTTATTACAAAGGTTCAGATATAAAGTCCTCCAGAGTCATTTCTAATCATTTTCTTCAAAAATTATTACTTCTTCTTCTGTAGTAATAATTTATACATATTTTTGTTATAGTGCATCCACATTGCATTGGCATCAGTTATAAACAAGTATATATTTATTTCTAGATTTTGCCCCTTGACAGTGTTTTTCCTTTAACATCTTTGTATTTCCAAGCAAATCAAATTTGTTTTGATAGATGTGTGTGATAGTGAGGATTTTACCGTATTTCAGTTACAATGTTCTGACCTGATTACATGGGAAATTTTCACTTATATGTTGATGTTTTAAGAGAAAAGTAGTGTCTTTAAGTGGCAGAGCTGAATTCCAAAGTCCAGCAAACCAGCTAGCTGACTTGTGCTTATTGCGCATAGAAAACATTGTAGCTAAATTGATTAGCAGTGACAACACTACTGCTGTTGTTGGAAATATCTACCATTTTTTTCAGCTTCTTCCAGTGTTAGCTATTGGCCACTACTTACATCATTCTATCAAATCCTGACAATCGCCCTATCAGGTAGATGTTTATTGACTCACTTCATAAATGTGTAATTGAAACTCAGAATAAAAAACTGTCTGGTCACTAACCTTGTCATAGATTGTCATAATATTATGTGTGCTGAGTTATATCCAGTTTATTACATATAATAAAAATACTATACAATTTCAAATTAAAAATTTATAAAATGGCTACTTTATATATCTAATGTGTGTGCTGTTATACGGCAGTGGGATATTCTTTTGAACGTTTGGTGAGGAATGGGTGTGAAGTGCCAGGAATATGTGTTTTGCTAAAGGTTGGGATGGGTGTATGTGTATATATGTCATATGTGTAAATATTTGCATAGTTATTTGATACTATCAGCTTTGAGCTGAATAGTATTCACTATTATGCCTCTCTAAAGAATGGACTTTGGAGGACAAGGGCCATTTTTTATCATTTCTGTGGCTTCATTGTTGCAATGTAGACACTTACTAAATACTTGCTAAGAAAAAAAAAGCCCCAAATTTAACAAAGCAATTTTGTCACTAAGGCAATACATAGCATAGGAGCTCCTAAGATTTTTACTTTCTTCAAATTTAAAAAACAGCATCAATAACAGGGGAAAACAACAAATAAATAGCTGTTATTATTTGTATTTTAAAAGATCAGTAGAGTTTTATTTTGATTACAAAACTTGATCTTCAAAATCAAGCAAAAGTGTATTTTTATCTTCGTATGGAATGATAGAAGTGAAGGTCTGTCCCCACAGTATGTTCTACTTTCTTTGTACCTATAGACATATAACCATAAAATAAATTACCTGCTGGTAATTACATGTCTACAGGTACAAAGAAAGTAGAACATACTCCAGATGCTTTGTAAAGTTTACACATATTTGATTCTATGCAGCTAGAAGTGAAGAAATGGTCTAGATATAAATGTAGGTGACTTGAATACAAAATATTGCTATTATATGATTTTGTATTTCAGATATTAGAAAAAATAAGAATGTGATTATGTAATAGGTTCAACTTCAGTAATTATGCAGTAATTTACTGAGTACCAAGTAAAAAAAAATTAGTCCACAATTTCTACTAATTAAGAGTAGAAGATGATTTTTTGGTAGCTCCTTATATACTGTATGGTACAAGTCTACACTTCTCAGAGTTAAAAAGAGGTGTTTTATTAACATATGTTTATTCTCTTTCTCTTACTTTTTTCTGGGGGGGAACATTTACTTCATTCTATGGATTTAAGGCCACCCCTGAAATAATGTCTCCCAGAATTATGTGCTGCTTCAGATATCCCAGTGAAAGCAGGTCTCTCACAGTTCTAATATTTTCGTTAAATTGATATATAGACCAAAATGTGAATGTGATGTGATTTTAAATTTCCCAAATTATACGATCTAATCTTAGTGTTCCAAGTGTAACTCTGAAGGGAAATTAAATCATATTTTGTCAAAAGATGGTATTGTGGAGACATTATAAAGCTCTAGAAGTTACCTGTCATGATAGATTTGTTTTTATGGGACTGAATGATGCATTGTAGATTTCATAGAAAACTCTATGTTTTCAAATTTTTGATGCCCCAAATTTAATTTCACTAACTGATACCCATGGAGAGTTTATACTAAATTGATATGGGGAGAGAAAACTGGCAGCGAAGAGGCAAACAATAATCTAGTTGCTCCAGGCATCTATGATTTTTTCCTACTTCTTTATTAGTTCAGGTGCTCTACATTTTGCTTTTAAAATAACTGTTTTAATTCTATTGACTTCTCTACATCTCTGCTTGTACCAGCTACCATCTTCTGTCACCTGGACTGCATGCTGACTCCCCTGCCTCTAGCCTCCCACTTTAAATGCCCTGAAATTCATTCTCCATACAGGAACCAGATTTTTATTTTTTAAAGTGCAAGTCAAATGATGTCTTTCCCTCTTTACAAGGCGTTCAAGGCTTTATTTATAATTGCTCAAACTGAAAATAATCCAAATATTCATCAACTAGTGAATGGATAAACGAATCATTGTAATTCGCACAATAGAATTTTTTCGGCAATCATGAGCTGATACATAACAGAACATCAGTGAGTCTGAAGGGCATTATGCTAAATAAGAGATGCAAGACATAAAAGCTACATGATTCCATTTATATGACATTTTGGAAAAACTACAGTGACACAATCAGACCAGTAGTTGCTAGGGGGTGGTGGATGCAAGAGAACTTTTTGGTGTGAGGTGAGTGATCTATTTCTTGATTGTGATAGTTGCACGTCTTTATACATTTGTCTATAACCATCAGTTTTACATGCAGAGTGAATTTTAATACATTCATGTATGATGTGACATATATGCATGTATCTGTTTCTGACACAGACACACACACACACACACACACATACACTTTCGCACATATATGTATGAATGGGTTCCAATCCTATAGAATGCACTGTGTCCCCCAATTGTGCACATGTATTGCAGCCCGTGAAGAGCTTCTGCCCCAAAGTATGTACATAAGGTACAGTATACCCCAATAACTGTGACTTAAACATCAACAAGCATTCAGTGGCCTTCCTGTACTTAGATTACAGCTCCATAGCCCTAACTGTGGTCTAGGAGTCCTCCTGTGAACTTGGTTCTGCCTGCCCTTCACCTCGTTTCTCCCACTGTCTCCCTTGTTCTAAATTATTTACCGAGTTCTCTTAGATGTTTGACATTTAACTTTAAAAACAATCATTAGCATTCAAAAGTAATATTTAATATTTATTAATAAAAATTTTAAAATGTGAAATTGTGTATTAATAACTCCTTGAAACAACACCTATATTTTCTCATAAAAATTAAAATTCTCATCTACAAACTTTCTATATCTGTCATAATAGGCATCTTAATTTTTTGTTCATGAAAAGGGAAGACTCAGTAATTTATATATCAGAGGGGTATTAAACTTAGACAATGGCTAGTTGTTTTCTGTCAGTTGAACATAATATAGGATGAACTTATAGTATATTAACTAATTAAACAAATGATTTTTATATCTATTATGTAACAGAATACATAAAGGGGGCGTTTTCACTATAAATATACAAAGATTGAATTTCATTAAGTAATAAGCTCTTCTATTTTATTGCAAATATAATTTAACATACAAACCTTCACTTACAGTCATGTTCCTCATAGTTACATTTTGGTCAACTATGGATCGCAAGTCCTTATGACAGTGGTCCCATAAGATTATAGTGCTGTATTTTCACTGTACTTTTTCTTTGTTTAGATACGTTTATGTACACAGATACTTACCTTTGGGTTGCAATTACCTATAGCATTCAGTACAGTACATGCTATACAGGTTTGCAGCTTAGGAGCAATAGGCTATACCGAATAGCCTAGGTGTGTAGTAGGCTACACCAGCTACATTTGTTTGAGCATATAGTATACTTTGCTTGTACAATGAGGAAATTACCTAATGACACACTTCTTCGAATGTATCTCTGTAGTTAAGTGACACATGAGTGTACATATGTATCAGAAGTACACCTGTTTCTGTACTGCATGTCAGTGCACAAATATATAGCAAATAAACTTATAATAGGAGAGAGACTGAATATAGAAAACACACATACACACAAAAAACATTTATTCAGTTCTAAGAAAAATACAGTTTTCTATAAGTGGGAACATGTAAAAGTAAAAATTTAGTTCACATTTGTTTAAATTAGATTTATAAAACTTCTATAAATGCAACAAACAGATTCATATCAATCATTAAAATATCTCAAAATAACAGGTCACATATATTATCTGATAGTGTACCTCATCACATTGGTCACCTTTTCATACTATGCTTCCCAGGAGTATTTCAGAACTGGACAAAATTTTCAACTTATGTGAGAATTACCAAAATACAAATTCAGCCTATAATGGCATTACGGAATTTTAATTTTCTAAGATTTTCAGTTAACTATTTCCTTCCTTCCTTCCTTCCTTCTTTCCTTCCTTCCTTCCTTCCTTGCTTGCTTCCTTCCTGCCTTCCTTTCCTTCCTTGCTTCCTCCCTCCCAATTCTCACTCTTGTTTACCCTTCCTTTCTTCTTAGGCTCACTTATTACAGTCACTGTAGGAGGTTTTCAGTGTATGGCTCTGAGATAGCTTCAATTCACCTGAAATTTTTGCTATTTTGCATGAATATAGTAAATATACAGACCACTGGCTAGCCTTAGTCCCAGAATTTGTTTCTTTTTGCTTAATTTCCTTTTAAGGTCCAAGAACAGGAAAACATTACTCAGGGAACATCTTGTGCAATGATGCCACATCCATCACTTAACTAAGAGCTTGTTTTCAACTTTCTGAACCAGCAGGGTGACCTTATGTTCCCAAGAGAGGGCCTAAAATGCGCCGGGCAAAGCTCTGCCTCTTGAAATGGCTGTTTGGTGTTACAGATGTTCAGGTGACTGACTGATGGCTTCCTACCCCTGTATGACAGCTCCTGGGAAGCTCTAGGATGTGACTTTAAACTGGAATGACTCTCAGGAGCTTGGTTTGATATGGCACAATCTCAAGGCATCCCTAAGTCTGAAGTTCTTCCAGCAGGTCTGGTGAGTTCTAAAATTTTCCTGGCAAACCCATCTACTCTGACAGCACAAAGAGAGAAATAAAAACAAGGGAAATATCAAGGTTAAGGCCTTTCTGGGTGTAGTATAACATACTGGTTAAAAGCTATAGTTCTGAGGTTGAGATTGTTTGGGTACAATTCCTAATTGGCTGCAAAATCAGGGCATCAATTTTCTCATTTATGATAATAAGAATATCATGATGATAATAACACTTATATTCAATGGATTTTGAAGATTAACACTAGCCTAGCACAAAATAAACATTAACTAAATGTTATCTACTAGCGTTGTTATTATTGCTATTATACTGTTATTCTAGGACTCTAAGATAATTTGGCCACAGTTGAGTGACTACTAGGAATTTTCTTGTGTTATCAATTATACAAATAATTTATAGAACAGTTGTGATAAACATATACATAAGGAGGTTGGGCATAGTGGCTGATGTCTGCAATCCTAGCACTTATGGTGGCTGAAGTGGGAAGATTGCTTGAGGCCAGGGTTTCAAGACCAGCTTGGGCAACATAGCAAGACTTTGTCTCTACAAAAAATTTAAAAATTGGCTGGGTATGGTGGCACACACTGTAGTCCTACCTACCAGAGAGGACCACTTTAGCCCAGGAGAGGCTGCAGTGAGCCATGATTATGTCACTGCACTCCAGTCCAGAAGACAAAGAGCGAGATCCTATATATAAAAAAAAAAAAAGTAAGAAGCTAAGAAAATTATTTTAAAATGCATGTGGGTGTTAGAATTTAAAATATTCATCACCAGTTTGTATAGAGGCAGGAAAATGTGTTTTGAGTCAATTTATTTTGTTCAGTTTTGTGCAAAAACATCTCATTTTCTTGGTTTTACAATTAGATAAAATATTCAAGGACACCAAATATTACTTAAATGAGGAGGCAGTTTAAGAAGTAAGCCAATACATACTATATTTTCCTAGGATAATTTTCTGTAAGAAATTAGATTAGATGAGAAAAAGAAAATTTCACATTTCCTTTGGCATTTTGTAACCTTGCTTACACAAAATGTTTAAAACAAACAAAAATTTTGCTTATCTCTTTTTACTGCGCATACTTTCTCTGGTAAATTCTATGCCAGATATGGGAAGCAAATTATTAAAAATACAACTTCTAGCAAATAAAAAGACAACTATTGCTATATTGGTTTAATATAAAATCTAATATAAATTTTCAATGAAAAATATCATTTTTATGATATCTATTTCTTTATCTTCTTTTTCTTTATTATTATATATATATCTTATTATTATTGCAATTCATAGAAACGACACATTGCTAAATGGCAGTGAACACTGAACAAAGGTAAAATAAAGTTAATTTATGCAGGAAAATGAGCTAGAAAAGCAGAAAGACCCTTTTCTATTTAGTAAATACATTATTTGTACAAATCAGTTTTACTTGCTAAGTATTTCCAGGCATGCAAATAATTGTTATTCTCAACTGTCTCTTCTATGTCTTGGCCAAGCTAAACCACAAAGGACAAGCAGCTCAGAGATTAGCAAATGCGTCTCAGCTGTCCTAGAAAAGTGCTGTCAGCAAGTCTGAAGAGTTTCCCAGAAGCCCTGAAAGGACGCAATAACATCGTTTAGCAGAAAGAAACAGGCCTGGATTAATGTTCTTTTGGGATTCATCTTCTGGCTTTGTGATTTTGGGCAAGTTACTTATCTTCCTTCATTTCTTCACACATATCAGAGGAGTAATGCCTACCTTACAAACTTTTCTGTGAGAAGCAAAAAAAAAAAAAAAAGTTTGTTAAATATTTGCTATGTGTAAAATGCTTATTCCTTTAAAGTTTTCATGTCAGTTAAAAATATGTTCTTGGCTTGAATCCTGACTCAAGAATGGAAATAGTAATTGTGCCTGCCATTCAAGGTGGCACAATTAATTATTTCCATTGGTTCAGGGTGGTGGGGTGGGAGCTACTAGATAAAACAGGTGGGACAATTCTATATACATTTTAGTGTTTTTTATTACTACGAATCCACCAACTCCTGTTTTAACTCAGAAGCAGATCAAATGGACATATTTATTATTGACTACAAAAATGATGGAGGAACGAGATTAATTTTAAAAATAAAATGAAAAGGAGAATAATTGTTTATGAATGTATGATTTTTAAGTTCTGCATGTATGCATAATAAAATAATTTCAATTGCAGGAGTATTAACTGGGTGAAGTGATTTTGATCATTTGAATTTGTGTGTTCCTTGGACAGTCTTATATGAAAGCAAAACATGATGGCTTTAGAGAATTTGACTTTGACTGGAAATGTTTTTAATTGGAGAGTGTTTTGCATTCGTTGATGGAATTATTCTCCCTAAGATCTTCAATAACCAGTGCATGTAGCAATTGCTACTTGGAATTTTAGCATTCAGGGATATTCTTTACTATCTTAAGTAAAAAAGTTGTGTTTTATGATATATGTAAAATATGCAAGCTCATATGCCCTTTAAGATGGGATAAAAAGAATAGTTTTATTGTATATTAGAATGACTGGATTTTTCTGATGTAGTACTTTCCAGATGTTAGCAGTTGCAATGGATATAACAAAATCAAGCACAATAACATATTTCTTGGGTCAAGTCGGAGAAACACAAGATTAATCAAAACTCTAAAATGAGGCTTTCATTGCAGTATTTCTCAGAATCTTTACTATACCAAGGTGTCTTGAGAATCTTTAAGGATGTTGGTAATCTGTCTACTGTGTTTTCTAATATTTGATCATCAAACCATTTTCTTAAGAAGTTATTGTTAGGAATATGTTTTGGAAAGTACTGGACTGGAAGATTATTATGTTTTCTGGTCTTCAGTTTTTAAATCAGGGAAAACAAAATTCATACAAATTGTAAGATGGCATACAAGTTTAGAATTTTCCACCACATACTCACCTTGTTTGGTCAATTCCATTGGAGACATTCTTGTATAGCTATCTTACAATGAAATTAATGATAAGGGATTGTGGCTCCTGGCTTTTCTCTTTCCTCCTTCTAGCATTTTAAAAGTGTAAGTTATCCCATATGTTATGTCCAGAAAAATGCTAGGTTTGCCTCTGAGAATATCTGATCTTAGAACGGAGAACTAGACCAAAGTGGCATCTGGGATTTAAAGCATGAAGACAAAGAGAAAACACTCCAAATGAAAGTCAATTTCCACCAGACCTGTCTTGGAACTTTGAAATATAATTTTAGAGAGAGAATTAGAGGCATCAATAAAATAAGTGATAATTATTATGTGTTTTATTCATCACGTCTCAGGAAGAAGGGAAACAATAGAACAAGAAAATCTCAGGTGAGAATTATGTTTTTGTTTTCTATTGTTTGTGGTTTTCAGCATTGATGCTGCTGGCATTTTGGAGCAGATAATTCTTTGCTGTGAAGGACTGTACTGTGCACTGCAGTGTTTAGTAGTATCCCTAGCCTATAACTTAAGATGTCAGTAGTTCCTCACTTTAACAGTCAAAAAGCTCTCCGGACATTGCTGAATGTCTCTTGGTGGGGGCAAAACCACCCTGAGTTGAGAATTATTGATCTAATCCTTTCCTATAATATTTCCTCCCTTTGGCACTCAAAGATGAGTATAGAAAATTCAAGGGCATTGTATTATATATGCTCATGTGATTATACAATAAAACTGCAAATAATTTCAGGAAGAATAACCATTGTGTAATGGGTTTTTAAAATCATTTTTCTAAGTCACAGTCTAGAAGTATGGGATCACTTTCTAATATCCTATTAGCTGCCCTAGCTGACTTATTTTTTATCCTTCTGCTCTGACTTATTGTCATTTTTATTTTAAAGGATATTGGCAAAACTTTCACTTTTGCCTTAAAATGTTTAAGAGGAAAATTATTAAAACCATAATTTAGCATTTCTCCTGGTTGGTATAGTTGTTCAGGTATCAACAATCACTAATTGTTTAAATAACACAAGTAGTTGCCAAATATGTTGATTAAAACTATAAGTCAAATAGAAGAGGATGGCATACAATCTCCTATCTATTTATATTTTGACCTTTTGTTGGGCTATGAATTTTGCACTTATTTCTCTCCCTCTTAATAGTTTCTTTTTTTTTTTTTATTTGAGACTGTTACAAAACTAGAAATGAGGCAGTTTATGACAGGTTAAAAAACATTGTATGAAAATAAGCTGCTTGTTTACTAGGGCAATCAAGACTAAAAATGTGAATTATAAGATTGTTATTTCAATTTTTCTTTCTTTTTTTTTTTTTTCATTTTTAGTCTCCAGGACTGAACATTTGCTTCTGGAAAGGAACATGGTAAAAATTTAAAATTTGTATCAATGTCCACTAGATTTGAGTAACTCTTTAAATAAAGGGGGAAAATAAATAAATAAATAAAAAGATTAAAAAGCTTGTTTATTCTGATAACCAATTAGATCAGCAAATTCCATGATGTACTTGAAATAATTTAACATTTTAACATAATATCTTTGGTTTAAGAAATCTAATTATACATTTTCTAGTTTAATTACAGAGTAGGTAGAAATGTGAGCCCTAAAGAAATCTGTATCTTAGTTTAATAGCCAGAATATTATTTTCTTTTTGTTTTCCAAAGATTTTTTTCTTTTGGGTACAGAGTTTTAAAATAATATGAAATACATTCACCACACAGTGTACATAGTGCTTATAATAGTATTGAATAATAAAAAGCTTAAAGTCCATTTTTAAATTTTACATATGATTACATTTAAGTTAATCTTCTTTATTTGTTTTCCTCTTATAAAAAAGGTACTCTGTTACCTCTGTCAGATTACATTAGAGGATTTAGGTGACATTCTTGTACTAGGGAAACTACAAACACTTCTACAGGCAATGTATTTATGCAGCCACAATAGGCATAATCCTATTTTTATGAAGAACAAACATAGTTGACTTAAAATAAAAATACCTTCCTGAAATCACCTATATTCTATTCTATTTTGTCCAATTAAAAAAAAAATCCTAAAAGCTTGTCTCAAAAATTTAAATCAGATAAATCAGCACAATCCCTTGCCAAAGGTCGAAAAGATTGCAGTAAAAATCCAAACAGAATATCAACTGGGACCTGACAAAGCAAAAGAAGTAGATGATTCAAATGAATGTCTTTTTGAATACACATTTGGTCAACTTTGCTCAAGGGTCAAAAACTGAGAATTACTCTGGAATAGAAATGGTGACTATATGACCTGTTGTTTAAAATGTGTTTCTAAACTGGCTTATAATTACCAAATTAATCTTGGAATATATTAAAAACCTATTTGCACAAACTGTGTACAAGTGAAAAAGGAAGCAGAGCACTTTACCTGTATTGATACAAAGCACTGCATAACGAGTATTTGTTTTTGTAGCTATTGTGGCTTTGGGAACAAGTAAATATAAACAGCGGGAAACACAAATATGGAGTCAGTGCAACTGGAGGTTGTCAGGGAGCAGTATGGTGGCTGTAGGAGATGAATTCGGCTTGAAATAAGCTTTGTCTCAGTATGCGTAAGAGGCTTTGGCACTGTATCAGACCTCTAGGGCAACCACTCAGCAGGACAGGGATTATCTGGTGGTTCACTATAGTCTGTGCTTCCCAATTCATAGAAAACTTGCCTCCCTGTCATACTCTTACATTAACTCACTAGGTACTAACTTTTCCATCTATATATATTTTTTTCTAGGATTTTAGTTCTTTTGACAAAAAAAAAAAAGAGTAGTAGATGTTAATTCAGAATCTAAAAAGTAAGTTAATAAACATGATTGAGAAGACACCAAACGTTTGACATCTATAGACAGCAAAAAGGAATAACCATGGGTAATTTTGCAAGCTGAGTTATTGCCATTTTCTGAAATTGATGTTTCTTTTTTATCAGTGGTCCTACTGAAAATGTCCTAAGCACAAATTGACAGTATTTTAATATAACTGCTATTCACTCAAAGTTCCAAATATATTTCTACTAACAATGAGATGCTTTCCCCCCCCCCTTTTCTTTTCTTTCTTTTTTGAGGCTTGACAGGGTTAATTCCATTTAGCTGTGGGAAGACTATGCTGTGGTGGAAACCCCATGGTTATTCCAAACGCATGACCATCAAAGAGCCAGATTAGCTGAGCAAGGAGGGAAAGGAAACTGTGCACTTCCTGTCTCTTAATAAAGCTAAGATTACAGAAGTATTTAACAACTATTGTGGATTTTAATAGAAAATTGTAAGAACACTTTTGGTAATTCACTCAATCTACAGATGCCCTTGCAGATTGTTTTTGTTTAAGCTAAATATCTAAAAAATGTTATAAAATCAGGATTCTATTATGCATAGGACTGCTAAGTAATCAACTATAAAGACATTAAAAGTTCTTTTTGGATATCTCATTTGCACAGAGAAGAGTGAGTTGCACCACAGCTAACGAAAACAGCAGCAATTGTTTTATAAGCACTGTGAAGGCAATAAAATGTGGATTCCTTATGTAGGTCCAAATGTAGCAGCTGGATTTGGCTTTATGGACCATGAAAAATAGTTCCCATCTGGAAGTTGGTGTTGAATAAAGATGCAACAGTAAGACAGCATTTTACATGAAATATTTTATACATGCCTATCCCAACCCTTGGTACTTTCTTGTTCTAATTGGAAAATAATAATTGAGGATTAATGTGTTTAATATTAAATACCCAAAACTTTCTTGATCTTCATGTGGTATTTATTTTGTGCATTGAAAACCAGCTAGACAACAATTTTTTTTAATTTTATTAATAAATATTAGCACTTAATAGTAATTATACAGTTACAAACATAGTTACAGTTACTTATTCTAACGTTTAAAATTCCATTGGTAGTGGTGATAAATTCTTTATTTATTGAAAAACGTATGCTAACATGTGCAATCTACTTGGTCATTATGTAGCATATTACAAAATATTAATTTTTTCTTTGTATTCTCTATCACACCTCCCATAATATAAATATGTTACATGTAATGAATGAAGTTACATGTGAACTAGTCCTGAGGTTATTTTACTATCTACCTGCTTATAGGGAGGCATATACTCAAATATGAAATAAACATAAATCTGTAAATCTAATTTTAGAAGATTTAGGTAATGCTTATTAGCATGTTTCAATCTCCCCCTGAATGTATTATGTAAATTGATCAAAATTATTGCATACTGCCAACTTTTTTGATATATGTTTTGCATTCAACAAGGGAGAACATAATTTGCCCCCCTTTTGTAATTATGGCTAAAATTGAGAGGCTGAGCAGATAACAAGAAGGTTGACAATATTTGTAGGCTACAATGAACATTGCATCATTTGATAAAGGTTGATCCAACATTTAAGCTCAAAAAAGCTATTGTTTAGGTTTATGCACATTTGTTGTTTCTTTAAAAGAGACAAAGATTTTAAGTTACTAGTTTTAGTTCTTTTCTTTTTTAAAAAACTGTAATTTTGAGTTACTTACTAATTACAGATACAACAAAGTAATCTTTGGCATATCTGCAAATAAAAAAAAATTCTTTTTAGTATATTTTGAGGTTCAATGAAAATGAACAATAAAATAAGAAAGGATAGAGGCAAAATGAAAAGTATAAATTTATTAAAATTTATTAAAATGACAATTTATTAGATATCTTTTCTAAACTTTCAATCTTTTTCTTAAATGCTTATTTTTAAATTTATCTATCAGTGAGGAAGATCAGATATTGAATGTTATTATATTTTAAAGTAATTTTTCTTCACATGAAAATTCCACATTATGATTACCATATGCAAATGTTTCATGTTTTCACATTTGTTGTCTATGAGTTGAGGGTAGAGAAGATAAAAAGCCTTTAGTATAGAGTGTAGTTTATAAGGGCTCAATAAGTAGTAGCAATAAAGACTGAATAATGAAGAACTTTTCTTTTGTAGTGTGATGAACTTTGCTTAGGATGTTTATTAAGTTAATTATTTATTATAAGAACAACAATATTCAGAAACTTAAAGAACTTTTAAAAAGCCAAAATAGATTAATAATTGGTATGTGTAATGTGTAATATGAATTCTATGTAAGGATAAAAAAATCAAACTACCAGAGACTTTATACTATGTTCTATTTTGATAACTATTCAAAACACTGATTTGTTAACTTGATTTTCAGCTTTTTGCTAAACTGAAAGCTTTACAGCTTAAAAATTGTAGAATACAAAATAGGATGCAGATTCCTTACAAATTACATCATTAAAATATGAAAGATGAACGAATGTCAATAGAGAAATATTTTTAGTTTTCTAATATAATTATGCATAACTTCTTTTTAAAAATGGAAGAATCCCTTCCTTCCCCATTTATTTTCCTGTTTTTTTTTTCTTAATTTTACTTTCCAGAATTTCATTACTTATGCCTCTGCAAAGGTGGACCAAATGTTTCATACTCAGTCTTTTCTCTCTCAACACAATCTTGAAGATGCAGCTAATATTGTACTATTCCACAAAGAATAGTACTTAACTGATTTTCCCCTACAAGTCCTTTTATCTTTGCACTTGAAGAACTGGGATTGTCTTAGTAATTCATTAAGTAATCATTCATATATGTATTTGTATACATATATACATACACAAATATATTCACCTATACATATATGTGACATACATGCAGTTTATAGTTTGTATTTATGATCTTCTACTCTTTAGATCATCCATACAAGTAAAATTTGTATCTCTAAGTACATCATACCTTTCTTAAAAGCAAGCACTATATTTTAACAATTTGATAGCTCATAACTCATAGCTTTGTACATGATAGGCAAACAACAAATACTTGTTGCTTCTATATTCTTGATGAAACATTGCATCAGTGGTTTTGCCTCTCAGTGGACATTTGGCAATGTTTGAAGACGTTTTTGGTTTTCACAATACGGGATGGAGTGGAAGCATGGCACATGGTGCTACTGGCATCAGAAAAAGAGGCCAGGTTTGCTACTAAACATTCTACAATGTACAGGACACTTGTTTCCTTGCTGTAGTCTTATATGAGCTCACGAGTGTTTTAATTTCGAATCTTTACCATGGACAGTGCCCCTTCAATGATTAGGAGAGACACAAGATGGAAATAAAGATTTCATTAAGGTTTCATTACTTACAGGCCCTAGGGGTACACAGCACAGTTGGAAGACACACACACACACCTGTGCGACAGAGGGAGAGAGATATGGAGCGTGTTGTGAGACAGAAACCTGTGGGCCTACACCTTTATTGGGTCCATGGCATCATCCAAACAGGTTTTCCACAGGGAGTTTTAATTGATGGGTTTGAAACAAGCAGGTACAAGTTTCCGGAGATTCTGCCATGACCGATAAGTGGTTCCTATGATCTATCTGCAGTCCATGCGTGGTATAGGAATCAGCGGGGCCAGTCATGTAGGCTGCATGCAGTTGTTTCAAAGGGAGGTGGTCACCAAGAAGTTGTATAAGCCAGACACCTGCATCAAACACAGTGAGAAACTGGGAGGAGGTATAGAGTTGAAAACTGTGTCAAGGGTGACTGAGCCCTGCTTCTGTTATGAGAAAGTCCAACTTATAGTGAAAGTTGATGCCAAGACAACATAAAACTGTAAGAATTCACTATCATTAGGCAATAGCTTTCCCATCTATTATTTTCTACTAAGATTTTAGGTAGAAAAAAAAAACAAAGATTCCAAGTCAAGAAACAATTATACAGGCAAAAGTTTTAATAATCCCAGTTACGAAACCCTACATTCCATCAAATTCCATCATCACACAATAAAACAATAAAACTCCCAAAAGATTTTTTGGTGGGAAAACAAAACATCTTTATAGAAATCTTAACAACATAATTTTAATCTAAACTTCTACTTAATTTCTCACTGAATGTGAAATAGTAGGCACTTTTTCCCTATAAAAATCATTCACGGGGCCTTGCGCGGGAGGGAACGAAGCAGCCAGGCAGCGAGCGCGATGCGGCACCGAGGCTTCCTCCTCCGTTCCCTCCTTGCCCGGTTGCCGCTCACCTCCGCGGTGGCCAAAAAGAAAGACAAGGTGAAAAAGGGCGGCCCGGGGCGCCAGTGCGCGGAGGAGTGGGCCGGGGGCCCTGCACGCCCAGCAGCAAGGACTGCGGCCTGGGTTTCCGCGAGGGCGGCTGCGGGGCCCAGACCCAGCGCATCTGGTGCAGGATCCCCTGCAACTGGAAGGAGTTTGGAGCCGACTGCAAGTACAAGTTGGAGAACTGGGGTGCGTGTGATGGGGGCACCGGCACCACACTCCGCCAGGGCACCCTGAAGAAGGCGACCTACAATG
>CAUYQU010079082.1:0-17294 GCA_963574635.1 Cheracebus regulus
CCCTTAATAGTATTCTTAAATCCTCCTTGGTCCCATTATTCTTTTTTCCCTCCTTTTCTTTTCTCCTTTTATTCTTCTTGCTTCAGTATGTCTCAAGCTCATGACTGACTTAAAGCCCCAGTCTCAAAATTTCTACCAAAAAAAAAAAAAAAGAAATTGAAGATAAGTTTCATTTTCATAGGAATCAAAATATTAAAATGCAACATGAAATGTAGTCTTGAATTAATTAGAATAATTCCGTGCATGAGGTAAAAACAGAAATTTTACTCTTTCAGAATCTGAAAGATGGCAAATCTTTTAAAAATATTTTGAGAACTTTTAGAATATCTTGAGAGTATTTGCTCTTCTAATAGCCCCATTTACTCCCTTTATAATTTCCTTGTAAATTGGGGATAATCTGGATGATAAAACAAAATGTATTGCTTCAAAGTCCATTTCTAGGCAATTATATTCACTCTTATTTAATAATTTCTATTCTGTTTATAATTGATCCATGTACCTTTCAGTTTCCTTCATAATCAGGTTGTCAGTTCATAATATAAATTGATCATACCTTATTTATGTCTGTTACTTTCAAGCCTAGCCTTCTGATTCCTACACAGGTGATGATCAACATATTTTAAATATATGTGTGAAGAGGATGATGACTGAAGTATATCAGTAAACTTAATCTGTCTTTGGTCATAAAGACACAAACAATTACAGAATTTGGTTGAGAAAGATGCAAAAGTCAGGATGATTTCACTGCCAAGACAAAATATTTAAGTTAGAACTCATTTCTACAAATAATTTTATGAAATGGTCAGCTAACTTTCAAGTCATGAAAATGAATGACATCTGTGAAACTTGGACTTATGCTTTCAGTGCATATGAAAATGCCAGCCAAAGAGGGCACGCTCTACTAAGACATCTACCAGACCAGGAAAAACAACTCACTTACCATTCATTCACATAGTAGTCTGGTAAATTTGTACTGAGGGCTAACAGGAGTGTCAAATGCATGTAGTGTCAAAAATAATCCAAAACAAATTTTATAATCAACAAAATAAAGCAGAAAATGAATATCTAAAAAAAAAAAAAAAAACCACAAGAGTTTAAGGCATTAAATACGTTTACAGGATGCAAATGACACAGTGAAAAGAATCATCATGTTTACCAGGGTTTGAATAAAGGAATTGGACAATGTTGTCTTTAAATTACTGGGGCAATCTTCAGAGTACATATTCCTGGATAATCTGAATGAATGAAGCATACACTCAATCAGAAAAATTAAATTTCAAGTAAAAATAACCAAAGTGAAACCGAGTTTTGGCCATCAAGAAGACAAAGTATCTTTGGAATCTAAAGGCAAGAAAAGGAATCTGGCACCAAAATCCAAATTCTGCAGACCAAATTCTGAACCTTGTTTTGTCCTTCCTGGGCCTCTGAACGTATTTTCTATTTCCTAAACAAATCAATCCACCACCTGCTATAAAATTCTGGAGCCAGAACTGAGATACGCAATGATGAACTTTCTACAATAGTTTATTTTGCCGAATTCCCATCAGTGGCATTCTAGAACCACTTGGTTGTTAAAATTTCAGGAATTTTGTGAGTACTTGCTAAGTTAAATAAGTAAAACTTGCGGGGAACGGTGGTTCACACCTGTAATCCCAGCACTTTGGGAGGCAGAGGCATGTGGCTCACAAACGAGGTCAGGAGATGGAGACCATCCTGGCCAACATGCTGAAACCCCAACTCTACTAAAAATGAGGTGGCACATGCCTGTAATCCCAGCTACTCAGGAGGCTGAGGCAGAAGAAACGCATGAACCCAGAAGGCAGAGGTTGCAGTGAACCAAGATCAGGGTCACTGCACTCCAACCTGGAGAAGAGTGAGACTCCATCTCAAAGTAATAATAAGAGAAATAAGTAAATAAATAAAACTCAAAACTCCCCACTTTCCAGTAATTTTACTACATTTTGTTGGCAACTGTGCCCTTGAGCTTATTCCTGCTATTGTATTTGTTTGGTGGAAAAACTGCATGATGGTGTGCTACTACACATTGTTAGTGTGATCATATTGTTCGTTAGAAATCAGCCTTTGGAGAAATACTAGCACCGTAGAAATTGTCAAATGCTACAAATCAAGGCTTGATTTATTGTTTATTTGATTGGCCGGCACTTAAAAAATGACGGATAAAATCGTTATAATGCAGATTAAGCTTTAAAGTGCATATGCCTATAGCCATTACATTATGAATACCACAAAAATCTAAGAAAATACCATTCCAATATTCTAAAATTATTATCCAAGACAGCAAAGAAGTTACTCACATTGAAAATCTAATAAAGTTCCAACATATATTTTTGTTGTTTTACTTTTGTCTTATCAGTGTAAATAAAATATTAAACAATATTTATGTAAAAATTGCACTCATTTGTCAGTTACAACCATAGTTTTGTTACAGATACAAGAGTCAGCAAAAATCAATAAAAATATTCTGAAAAAACTATTGGTTATATAAAATTTATAACAAATAATATAATTGTATTACTTATAGATTGTGAGCTACGTGTCATTATATCAGTAAAAATTATAACTATATATACAAACATATATATATATTCTGTCTATGTACTTTATATTCTCTTATATACTGAATTATCCACATTGATGAAAAAATAAATTTAAGCCTACAAACGTTAATATGTAGGTTTGGTACAGTTAGTTGAACTGATGAAATTGTTTATAATAAAATTAGTTATATAAACCTTATCCGAGTTGCCAGCTCCAATCTTGCTCCTGTCTTCTTCATATAAATTCACTCTGTACTTCTTTTCTTTCCATTTATGAGAAATGTTATTAGTTTGTATAATTTTTGGTTTAACATATGTCTTCCTATACCCAAACATATAAACAATTTGAGGATAGGTCTGCGTCTATCTTGTTCCCTTCCAAATACTCTGTGTCTATAATAATACCTGAAATTAACAGGGGTATGGGTACCAGGGTTCATTAGAAATGTCTATTAAATATTTGCCTGATGAACAAACGCGTCAATTAACAGAAGAATGAATCTTTCTTAACGATGTTATTTTATTATTATTTGAGCCTTGGACACCGATGAAAGCATTAGGAAAACAGTTTAGATTTGCCAATGATATGTGTAGAACAATAAATAAGTAGAATTTTCAGTGATAGCTCCTTGGCAGAATTTAAAGACTCAGAACTCTATAAAAAAGTTTGGTCCCACTTTTCTCTTTCCACCCCAGTGAATGTTAGAGGGAGAAAAGATAACAGAGGAAAGAAAAAAAGAGAGAGCCATTTAGAATAAAGAAAACTTGAAATATTTTGAAATTGCCTTTAAAAGTAACCAGTGTTTTTCTCCATTCTTCTCCTCTGCCTCAACTTTCTTTTTGCATATATAAAAGAATAGTTTTCATTATGATACAAAAAAATGAGAGAGAGAATAGTTCTTTCAAGTCTTTGAACAATTAAAATGTTGCTTAGAGCTGTCTCCCTGATGACTTTATGTCATGGGTTGGAGGAAGTTATGGCTTAGACAAAAGCTCAGAAACCCAATGTGATTATTCTTTTCTTTCTCAAAGTATTCAATTAATGATGATTACTACAAAACTTAACAATTCCCTTTTTAAAAGAGGGATAAACATTCTAAATGACTGATGTTCTTACACATTCTGAGACATTTAAGAAATGTTATACACACTCTCCCACATTTATTTAAACTGGAAGAAAAAAATAAAAATGTATACTAAAAATATATAAGAAATAGGTTGTAAAATATTGAAATAATTGTATATTTATTTATATATGAATTCAGTAAGCATACATAATTTGGTTTCTGATATTTCAAAAGCTCTCCAATTAAATTCTCAGTGCATTTATACTTTGATTGCCTTTGATTTTTTTTAAATAACAACAGTATATAGAGATCTTTAAATAGATGAATAAAAACCAATTATGTCAAATTAAAGTAATATACTTTTGATGTCAGATTTTGAAAGGGACAGATGGGCATTTTATCATGAGACATTTTAATACTAATATGAATTGTTTATCACTGGCAAATAAAAGGGATCACATGGCTTTTTAAAGTAATTTTTTTAAATAAAAGCTGCCAACTATAGTCACACACATCATCAAGGGGAAGTAACCATGTCCTGAAAATTTCTACCAGAAATCAAGGTCGTAAAATTCTTAAGGACTTCAAAGTGTAAGTCATTTGATTTTCCAAATTCATATCTACTTATTAGTCCTAGAACCGTTCTTTATCAGACAACACTGTGGAGTCACCACATGGAGCTGAAAATAATAAATAACTTCAAAACCACCTGTTTGATAGTAATTGGTAGGGAAGGTTTCTGAGAAGGAAAATGACTCCTAAAAATATTAGTCATAATAAGGAAGAAAAAAAAAGAGAGTTTATCAGTAAGAAGTTCTGAGAGGAAAGTAGGGTTTTCTTTTGTGCTGGATCCACCCATCTATCAGGCCTGATTTCACCTACTGCTCCATTAAAAATATGCAACTAAAACTGAAATAATTTACTTAATCTTTGTAATTATATGTCTATAAATTCTAAAGGATTCTCTTCTTTTGGAAAGTTTCTCATTAAAATGTAAACCCCCCTTGGAATGGCCACTGACTGTGTCAACACTCTTGCCCTCAAAGCCAAAGGTGGCCACACCATCTTTTTAAACACAGTGTTCTGAGGATTGAAAACTAAATGGTGACTGTTGCCACTGACTTATGATCTCTGCCTATGATATCTTCAGTTAGCAAATTAGCATTGACAATCACCATTTTAACTCAGAGAAATGAGATTTGATGTATGGTAGACAAAGGAAGCTGATTTTCTACTTCATAAATCTGCAAAGGGAGCATGTTGCTAGGATTAAAATACTTATACAATATGAGACAGGGAATAAGATAAAAAAAAGTATAGATGAAAAGTTTTGTGATCCATAATAAAATTGTCTTGGTGCATTAGTATATGTCCCAATCCACAGTAAAGAAGCACTTTTAGTTTCTCAACTATAAAACCTTAGAATTGGAGCTACACATTTTGGGTTTTACTGTTGTTTATTTGTTTTAGAGAAAAGTTCTCAGTTTGTTGCCCAGGCTAGAGTACATTGGTGCATTCATAGCTCATTGCAGCCTCAAACTCTTGGGCTTACATGGTCCTCCCACCTCAGCCTCATGAGTGACTGGGACTACAGGCACATGCCATCATGCCCAGCTAGTATTTATTTTTATTTTTTCTTTTGTAGAGATGGGGTCTTGCTATGTTGCCCAGGTTGGTCTCAAACTTTTGGCCTCAAGCCATCCTTCTGCCTTTGCCTGGTATACAGATCTGAGCCACCATGCCTGACCTCTCCACATTTTGAAACAGCTAGGATCACTGAGGTTGTAAGCAACACATGGCCTTTGTGAAATAAAAGGATGTTTATACTGAGAAAGTAGTGGTCTATTACTGAACTGGCCAGACCACTCAATTCATCTCATTAAAAGCACACATTGCAATTTAGTTAGGAAGTATAATTGAAAAGAAAAGATGGTGTGTTCCTCCCTTAAGCTAATAGTGTTACCTGCAATAAGATCTTTTCATGGTTTTCAAAATTTTGTGGGGAATGGGTTACATTTTTTAAATGCATGCACACACACACGCACACACACACACAACCAAGATAAGCAAGTATTGTTCAATGAACTAAGATAAACAGAACAGTTGATAGTTTTACCGTTTTGTGGTGATACATAGGTGTTTAAGGATAGATGTTGGTTCTATGAAAAGCTGACTTAGCCAAATGAAAAGCAGCTTTATTAAAAGACAGAAGCAAACACGGTCAACAGCCCACTGCAGTAGTATTTTTCACATATTCTTTGCTACTTAGTTAAATTCATGAACCATAAATCACAGTGCAAACAAAAATCCAATTTTTTCTCCTATGTTGAATTAAAGTATTACTAATCATGCTTAAAAAGCCATGGCTTTTGCAGATACACTGTAAGTTTTGTCAGAGGAAAGACTAAATAATAACTATGGATTTTTTTTATTTTTGACAAGCAGCTGATAGATTACAGCTGATGGATACAGTATTTTTGTTCTTTAAAAATTCTCCAAATTCAAATAAAAAGGAGTCTGGTCAATACTGCTATTCTGATTAAATTTCAAACAAAAATGTTCATAAAAGTTAACTTATTTATATGATGTTCCTTCTAATCTATTTGGTTTTCTCAGGCTATAGCAATGCATAGATGGAAAATGGGGAAATGCAAATTTTAGATTAGTGTTAGCTGGATAATATATTTCTGTCCAACTGTATATGAAAGTAATTGTCCTTACAATAAACTATGAACACACCCAAAAAGGCACTTTAACAAGTTATAGTGCATTACTATACAGTATTTGTTTTTCCTAATTCCTCTCTCTATATATCTATGTATGTGTGGATAATGAGAACAAATTAATAAGCACTTACATAATTATCACAGAGTATTAGAACTCTGGAATCCCCTCCCACGTGGTGGGAGCTCCCTTTCCCCTCTGGGATAGCCTAGCCTAGTTCTATACATGTAAGAGAGACGTAAGACAAAAAATCTAATACATGTAAGATGTACATTGGCTCTATTTGGAAAGGCAGTACAACCTGAAGTGGGGGCTTCCAGGTTATAAGTAAACTTAAAATTTTCTGATTGGCAATTGGTTGAAAGATTTCAGTTATTATCTAAAGACCTGGAATCAATAGAAAGAAATGTCTGGGTTACAATGATAGGGGATTGTGGGACCAAAGTTTTATCATGCAGGTGAAGGAAGCCTCCAGGTAACAGGCTTCAGAGAGGATAGATTATAAATGTCTCTTGTCAGAATTAAGGTCTGTGTTGATGTTAAATGCTGGTTGGCTCTTCCTGAATTCCCAAAGGGAAGAGGGTATAATGAGTGATACCCAACTCTCCCTTCCTGTCATGACCTGAACTCATTTGGGGATGTCCTCAGCCAAGAAGAGAGGTCCATTTAGATGGTTAACGGGGTGTTAGAATTTTATTTTAAAGTCTTCTTAGGAGCTGACACTGTGTGTCTTATTTCAACTCAACAAATAATGTATTGAGGTCCTATTTCATACCTTATCCCTGAGTGGCACAAACAAACAGAGAAAGAGAGAGAGAGAGAAAGAGAGAGAGAGAGAGAGAGAGGAGGAGAGAGGGAGAGAGGGAGAGAGAGAGAGAGAGGAGGAGAGAGGGAGAGAGAGAGAGAGGAACGTGTAGATTTTTACTTAAATGCATTTAGTTCAGTGGAGATTTAAACAAAGAAGTGGATTCAATTTTTTTTTACCAGGACAACACACAGTTCAGCAAACTCAAAAGCAAGAACTTGTCTACAAAGATTTGGTATTTTTTGGCTGAATTCCCTGCTATGAGGCAAGGACTTGTGTAGCATTTTCACCCTTCTCCTTGCAAGGTAGTTCTTTGACTCCTCTGCCCTATGAGATTTTTGAGCAATGTGGAAGCCAAAGAGCATACATAAGATTTTCATGCTTGACTTTATTCTGTGTATTTCATATAGTAAGTGTTCAATAAGTAATTTGAATTTAAAGTGAGTGTGGAAGACAGCTTTATTTTAGAAATGTTTTCTTCTACTGAAAGCAAGCTTTCTGTTTTTTACATCTTTCATTCTCTTTTTCTACATTCACCGATGTATTTAAGTTTTTAAGAGATGTCACAAACTAAATACAATGTTTCCCTCTTAACAACCTTGGGAAAAATGCCTTCGGTGAATTTCACAGCTTAACACAATTGCTTTGGAAACATTTATGTAATTATATCTGGATACGTAGAGTAGGCAAGGGTTCCTATTAATATCAGAGAGACTTCAAGTCTTTTGTGAGTTTGCTTTTATCACCTCAAATTCATTCTTATCGTTTGCCCTCTCTGTTTTGTGGCAGACATCATGGTTTAGCTTATTGGTTCCTCATCTTTCCTCATCTTATGCTTCAACTTTAGTGTCCTTGGTAGAAAATTTAAGTCATTCTCCAAGTCACATAGAAGGCCTTTTTACTGAGAGATTATACTATAAACAAGTATCCCTTAATGTTCACAATCAAATTCTAAATAATATGAATGGATTGACAGAGTACTTCCTCCAAGAGCACATTATTTTTCATGTAAGTAATATCCTTTTAAAGCACTTTCTTCTGTCATGTACCTGTAGCTACAGCTATAGCCCTCTTGCTTTCTTTACTAAGTCTGCAAAAAAAGAAAATGAATGAGAAGGCAGCAGGAGCTTAGCATTCTTTATCTCTTGGAAAGAGGAGTAGGGCTTCCAGCTATGCTGGATGCACTTTCAGAGCAAGCCAGAAAAGAAAAGCTAAAGGAGAACAAAATCTTTCATAATTTCACAGTTGCTAACCGTGTCCTGTTTTATATTAAGGTCAATAATAGTGGCTTTTATGCAGTTATCTTTGTCTCAGCTGAGAAAGTAACTTGTCCACAAATTTCTATTTAATTTTCTGTTGAAATGGAGAAATGTGCATTAATGTGATTTTTAACAGAAACAGGTCTCCAGAGTTAGCGAATCACTTTTAGAAGGGCATACTTGTTTTCTCACCTACCTACCTACCTAAGGATTTAAGAAAGCTTCTTTAAGCTAGAGAAGCTTGGCTTCCTGTGGTTCCATTAATCCATGTCCCTCATTTGGGCATCAACAGGAAAGAATCCACCAGCTGACCCCTGATGTCCCTGGCACTAACACCTCAGTTGAATGTAAATGAAAGGTAACTACTTATCCCTGAGTAAAAGAGGATTGATGAATTGCACTAAAGGAAGATGGATGAGGTAGTGCTTATAGATTTGAACTACAGTGGCTGAAAAATATTTTTCTGTCTTTTACTCTATCTTGCTTTACAGTTTTAATTCATCAGTCTTTATCTCTTGCAAACTAAAAGTAGATGTGACCCACCATAGCCACTAATTTGACAGAAAACACTTTTCAGAACCCAAAACGTTTGGAAACAAACACCATCCAGCCCGTGCTCCCTCCCCATTGTCTCCCAGGGTCTCAGGGACCTTTGCCATGATAGCATTGACTAATACACTAGAGTCATTTTCTGTGGATGAAATATGCTTCCTTTGCCACTCACTGCTGGAGCTGTTGGCTCTGGCTGTGCTTTATATAGAGAGAGCTTTCAATTTTTCAGTCATAAAATCTTGCTGTTTGAGCTGTTTGAAAACAAAGCCTCTGCATTCAGGGCTCTTTCTCTCAGCTACAGGTACTAACTGACATACTTTGTAAGTTTACAATAGCCAAAGAGTTGTAAATAGAGATTTTGCTTTTTCATTTTTCCATGTTTGAAAGCAAGGAGAAAGTGATATATATTCCTTATTAGTTACTTCACCATTGTTTGAGAGTCATTTTATAAAGCTTTATCCTATTTCTAATTGTTTTACCATGTTTTTTTTTCTTTATTCGGGTGCTTTGAGGTCTTAGGGGATTGTTGACCCTGGAGAGATTACCCTTCCTAGGGTTAGCCAATTCATAGAACTCATCAGTAGTGCGCCTTTTATAGCCCGCACCCTCAACAACCTCCTTTATAAACTCTCATACTCCAGGCTACCATCCACCTCCTCTAATCATCCCAGGAACAAGTACCTGACAAAAGGGGACAGCTCCTATGCCCCAGAGCCCATTGAAATTATCCAAACTAGCCAGTCCTAAACTGTTTGCACTGCCTTGTCCATCCCTTCCTTCCTGAGAAAATCACAACAAAGTTACTTACCCATATGTTTTCTTGCTTTTTCTGCCTCCAAACTGATCCTGGTACTTCCCCCTTTCCTACCCACCATCCTGGGTGATGTGCTGTTGCCTCCTGTCTCTAGGAAACTATGAGTGTAATAAACTTCTTTCTTCCTGATATTCCTATCTGCATGTCTTACTATAGCTGATTGAAACAAATCCTGGTTACCTTTGCAAAACTATACTTTTTTTCCTTATACGTCCCCCCAAGTCACTGCTAACATGATGATAGGACCAAATCCACACATATCAATACTAAACCTGAAGGCAAATGGGCTAAATGCCTCAATTCAAAGACACAGAGTGGTAAGCTCGATAAATAAGCAAAACTCAGTGGCATGCTATCTTCAAGAAACTCATGTCACATGCAATAACACCCATAGACTCACAATAAAAGGATGGAGAAAAATCTACCAAGAAAATGAAAAAGATAAAAAAAAAAAAAAGCAGGGGTTGCAATCCCAATTTCTGAAAAAGCAGACTTTAAACCAACAAAGACAAAAACAAAGAAGGGCATTACATAATAGTAAAGGGTTCAATTCAACAAGAAGATCTAACTATCCTAAACACATATGCACCCAATGTGAGCCCACTCAGATTCCTAAAGCAAGTTTTCAGAGACCTTCAAAGAGATGTAGAGTCCCACACAACAATAGTGGGAGACTTTTAACAGCCAACTGACAGTACTAGATACATCACTGAGGCAGAAAATTAGCAAAGACATGTAGGGCCTAAAATCAACAATGACCAAATGGATCTGATTTACATCTACAGAACTCTTCATCAAAAAACAACAGAATATATTCTTCTCATCTGCAAATGGCACATACTCTAACATTATCACACAATCAGACATAAAACAATTCTTAGCAAATTCAAAAAACCAAAGTTAAACCATCTACACTGTTGGACCACAGCTCAATAAAAATAGAATTCGTTATGAAGAAAATTGTTCAAAATCATACATTTACATGGAAACTAAACCACTTGCTCCTGAAAGACTTATTGTCTAAAAAGGATTTTTTCTTTTGTTTATAAAGCTTAGTTTGGCCAGATATGAAATTTATGATTAGAAGTTCATTTTTTTAAGAATGTTGAGTATAGACCTTCCAATCTCTTCTGGCTTGTATGTATGGATTTTGCTGAGACATCCTTGTTAGTTTGATGAGTTTCCCTTTGCAGATGACCTGCTCTTTCTCTCTAGCTGCCTTTAACACTTTATCTTTCATTTTTGCCTTGGAGACTGTGATACTTATGTGTCTTGGAGATGATCTTCACATGAAGTATCTTACTGGGGTTCTTGGCATGTCCTGAATTTGAATGTTGGCCTCTCTAGCTAGGCCCCTCATCTAAATGTGTTCTCATGGATAATATCCTGAAATATGTTTTCCAACCTGCTTCCATTCTTCCCATCTCCTTCAGGGACACCAGTGAGTTACAGATTCAGTCTCTCTCATATAGCCATATTTTCAGAGGTTTTGTTCATTTATTTTTATTATTTTTTCTTTATTCTTGTCTCCCTGTTTCACTTCAGAAAGCCAGTCTACAAGCCCTCAAATTTTTTCCTCAGCTTGATCTATACTGCTGTTAATACTCACGATTGCACTATGAAATTCCTGTTGAGTGTTTTTCAACTCTATCAGGTCAGTTACATTCTTTTCTATACTGGCAATTTTGTCTGTCAGTACCTGTATCATTTTATTGTGACTCCTAGCTTGCATGGATTGGGTTTCAATGTCTCTTGAATTTCAGTAATCTTTGTTCCTATCCATATGTTGAATTCTATTTATGTAATTTTAGCCTTTTCAGCTTGATTCAGAATCCTTGCTGGAGAACTGGTGCAATTGTTTGGAGGAAGAACACACTCTGGCTTTTTGGGTTGTCAAAGTTCTTGACTATTTTTTTTCTCATCTTTGTGGGCTGATGTTCCTTCCATCTTTGAGGTTGTTGACCTTTGAATTGTTTTTCTTTTATCCTATTTGATAACCTTAAGTGTTTGATTATGGGTAAGGTGGGTTCAATTGACTGGCTTTGTTACTGGAAGATTTTAGGGGGTCAAGGCTCAGCTCAAGATTCCTGAACTGCAAACTCTAACTCTAGGTATCAGGCCTGGCTTGAATCTCTGGCTCCTCAAGTTTAGAAACTTGCTGTGCTGGAGGAGCTGAGGTGCTTCCAGACTGCTGGTCACAACACTCTGATGGGTAATGCCAGCTTCCTAGGACAATGGCAGCAAGATCCATCCTTGTTCACACATGCCAGCAGCAGTGCCAGTGGTAGTGTAGTGGAGTGTATGCATTTTGGCTGTGGCAGGGTGCTAGCGGGTGCCAGTCCAATGTGGGTGTTGGCAGCAGTAGTGGTAGCAGTTTGGCAAGGGGTTGCAGACCCCCAACAGTAACTGTGCATTTGTTATCGCAGTAGTGGTGTTAGCATGAGGGCAGGGCACTGTTGGGCATAGGCACAGTACTCTATGCACGCTTTGTGCATGTGTTAATGCTAGTGGCAGTGTCTTCTCAGGGATGGGGTCAGATCCACTGTTTTCTGTGACCAGTTTTCACTGCCACCAAGTGCAGGGGCAGGACTCTTGTGAGGGTGGGGCTAACAGGCTCTGTACCCACCAGCACTCCCAGGACAATGATGGTGTAACAGAGGGAGGGGGCGCAGAGTGCTCTCATGCTGGCAAAGGTGGCAAGGTAGGGCACACAAGCACACACACACACTGGCAGGGGACAGAAGGCTAGGTCCATCCATGTGCATACATGCCAGCAAAGTAATATGGGAGTGTCAATAGGCAAGTGCCTGCTGACGAGGTGACATAGGGGAGGTTTAAGTTGGGGGAGAGTGTGGATGGGCTGATACATGTCTGCAGGAGCCACTCTGCTGGATCACTCTGCCCATCGGGTGAAGTCCACTAGCACAGGAGCTATGATACAGGGTTCAGGAGGTACCAAGGGTACCAAGCAGGTGTGGCCAGGCTGGGGCCCCAGGAGTGGCCAGCAGACCGAGGGATGTTCAGGTCAGACTGTCCTCCTCTCAGGGGCAAGATCACCTTGCATAGTTCAAATTCCACAGTTCCCATAGGGCTAAAGACTCCTATGGAAGCAAGTTGAGCTAAGGGAGATGGGCATCTCCAGCCATGCTCCACTAAAAATGCTCCCGCACCAATCCCTCTGGGCTCTTTCCAGCTGGAGTTCTGCCCCTATCACTTCCCTAAGCAGCTTTCCTTGCCAACTCAAGGCCCATGGTGAGAGTGGGTTGCTTTTTGCCTATTAAACTTGCCCCCTTGGTAGGAGTCACTGGATGCCAGGAACTAGTCCTGGTACATAGTAACCTCATCCAGGGTTCTCAGCTTTCTCTCCCTTTAGCCAACCTCTGCGTCTTCCTCTGTCGGCTTTCAATGTCTTTCCTTTGAAAATCTAACAGTGCATCAGTCTTCCCAATGACTCGTTCCCTTGGTGGGAGATGTTCCTCCTGATCAGCCATCTTGGGGCAGAACCCAGTTTTAAAATGTATGAAGCTACAGTAATCAAGACAGTGTGATATTGAGAAGAGACTAGACAAATATATCAGAAGAGGAAAATAAAGGGTTCAGAAAAAGACCCACACATGAATGAACACTTAATTTTTGGAAAGGTTATCATGATGGTTCAATAGAGAAACAGTTAAACAAAAGAAAGAAAAAGAATAGGACATCTATATGTAAAAATAGCCTCAATGTATACTTTATATCATATACAATAATTAGCTTCAATGTAAAATGTAAAATTCTAAAACTTTCTTAAAAAAAAACATTTAAAAAATCCTTATATGTTGGCATTAGGTGAAATTCTCTGAGACATGACACCAAAACTGCAATGCATAAAAGAAAAAAAAGATTAATTAAATTTCACAAAAATAAGAAAATAAACACAAAACCTTAGCACTATAAATGATACTCTTAAGAAAATGAAAAGACAAGGTACAGATGGGGAGAAAGTATTTGTATATCACATATCCAACAATGAAGTTGTATCCAGAATATGTAAAGAAACTTCAAATAGCATAAAAGAAAACAATCCATCTAAAACAAGCATGAAAGAAAACAACCCATCTAAAATATGCATAAAGACTCGAACAGAAATTTCACCAAAGAAGATACTGATGGCAAAAAGAAACATGAAGGAACATTCAACAGCATTAGACATTATTAGGCAAATGCAAATGAGATACCTCAACATGCCTTTTAGTATGGTAAAAACTTCAAAAAATATTGTTAATACCATGTTTGACAAGGACACAGAGCAACTAGATCTCTAATAGTTGCTGTTGGGAATGCTAAATGATTCACTCATCCTGGAAAACAGTTTGTCAGTTTCTGAAAAAGTTAAATGTCTACCTGTAATATAACCCAGCTATCTCACTCCTAGGTATTTAACTTAGAGAAATGAAAATAGGTGTTTATACGAAATAGACACAAGAATGTTTATATCATCTCTTTTAATAAGCACTGAACTCTGGGAACAATTCAAATGTCCTTCAATGGGTGAATGAATAAATACACTGTGGTACATCCACACAATGGAATACTACTCAGCAATAAAAAATAAAGAATTATTTATACATGCAACAATTTGGATGATCCTCAAAGGTATTTTGTTGAGTAGATGAAGTCAGTCTTCAAAAGTCACACAACATATGATTATATTTGTATACACTCTTAAAAGAATAAACTAATAATGAAATGCAGAGTAGTAGTGGTCAGAAATAAAGTATGAGAGGAGGCAATGATGACAAAGAGGTAATACACGGCAAGTTTCTTGGAAGCTATAACTGTTCTGGATCCTGACTGCAGTAATAGTTCTTTGAATTTATACATATGTTAAATTCACAGACTCATATTTTAAAATCAATTTACTGAATGTTAGTTTTTAAAATTAAGTTAAAAAATAATAAAGAAACATGCATGGTCCCTGATCTTTTCATAGGCAACATTTAAATGCTCTTTGCCCTGCCCTTCTCTTCAAGAGGAACTGGTCTGGATGAGAACAATGGAAGGAGGCTCTCTAAGTACATTTTATGATTTTATATTTATATATACATATTATTTTTTCAGAAACAAATGTAATACCTCATTCATCAAACTGATCATTTGTGATTTCATTTTGGATACTCTTTCTACAATTCTTATCTTTACATATTAATTCAAACATTTCCTACAAAATAGTTTCAGAAGGAAAAAGTATTTTTACGTGCAGACAAGGAAAGATACATTCTGCTGATCATTCACACAACATATTAAGTGATAGCACTGGATTTCAGTTCATGTGGGCTTTCAGAATTATGGTATTGAAGCAGGTATGCTATATGCAAATATATTTCAAAGATCAAGCTTCTGTCTCAGAGATTATAAGCTGTCATATTTCACTATGTTTCAATCTGGCATATGTTAAAGTATTCCCTGCTGTGCTTTTATCATCACAAACAGTAAACTGTTCAAAGCTCAGAGGAATGGAAGTTTCATCAAAACAGTTAAAGAGAATACAAATGAGTTAATTCATCAGTTTCATTTGTCTCAGTAATTGACTCTGTTTTTGAAACTATAACCATAAGGTTTTGAAAGGTTAAACACAGTGGTTTGGGAAAAGGTATGATAACAGATTGAACTATTTCACCACTTTGTAAATAATAATGTTGACTGACTGGACATCATATAATTTTCTCTTTAAGATTTTGGTCTCATTCAAAAGCTGGGCTGCTTTGTTTTACGGTTTAGTTACCATCAGTTAGTGATAAAAAGGGTAAATTTAGTATTTTTTTTCTTTGTGTCATTTATTGTCTAATCTTTTTGCCCAGAAAATGAAGAGATGATTTGATTTAAAATAATCATTCTTGATGCTATCACTAGCTAGTTAATAGAACCCTGGGGGACACAGGAGGAAGTGGCAATGGTTAATAGGTACAAAATATAGTTAAACAGAATGAATAAGATCTAGTATTTGATAGAACACAGGGTGATTACAGTCAACAATATTTTACTGTACATTTTAAAACAACTAAAGCAGCATAATTAGAATGTTTGTAACATAAATAATAAATGCTTGAGGTGATAGATACCCTACTTAACTTGATGTTATTATTATGCATTGTATGCCTAGATCAAAATATCTTGTATATTCCATAAATACACATACCTACTATGTACTCATTAAAATATAAAATTTTTAAAAAAAGTTTTATTTAACTGTGCAGAGACAGGATTTTTCCTTATATTTGGCATACATGGAGATATAAATAATTTTAAAATAATGAGGTAAAATATAACACTATATGGAGCAATCAGGTTGCTGTAAAAAAAAATCTAAACAAGGAAATTCTTCTATCTTAGGCAATAAAATATTCTTTAGCACAAAGTATATTACCCCATTAAGGACCTGTGACTGTACCCTTGTTTAATTTGAAGTATCACTGACTATTTTAAGAGAAGCACTCTTACACTTTACCTAGTCCAATCCACAGATAAGCTCCACAGCATAAAGTCATTTCTGTTGGTTCAACAGTCTATTCTATTAACTCATGTTACACAAATAAATTAACCACCTCATTTTGCAAATGCGGAATACCTAGCTCTAATAAAACAAAGAGAACTGAATGAAGTTATAGTAGATTGGATTTCTAACAATGCTTACAACAATATCTGTTATCTCATATGCTCATTTGTAATTACCAGTCCCCTGTCAAGAGGTGGAATATATTTCCTTTACTTTTGAAACTGCTCTTACCTTGTGGCTTGTTTTGATCATTTGAATGCAGCAAAAAATAATGCCATGCAGTATCTGAGTCTGGGCCTGGAAAGAACCACAGTTTTTCCTCGGCTGTTCTGAATGCTTGCTTCTAGGACCTACTCATGTAAAGAAACCTAGGGAGGCCATGTGGAGAGAGGCACACAGAGAGGGAGAGAGAGGCTCAACCTCCAACCCATTTGCCAAGGTGCTAGACATGGGAATGAAACCATATTGGGTATTCAGGACCACTTCCATCTTACCACCACCACTTGAGAAATGTGTGACACATGGAAAAGAAAACCAACATACCCACTTCTACCTGAATGTTAACAAATACAATGGTTGTGGTTTTAAGCACTAAGTTTTTAGGTAGTTTATTATACAGCAATAGGAAACCAAAAACAGGTTATATATCTAGTTTTGGTGGAATCCTCATAGAAAACGAGTATTTTTCCCCACTCTACAAATCCAAAGCACTCTAAAATTTACTACTTTTATTGTACAGAATTTGTGTATGTATTAAGTTAAAAATAATGGATAGAACACAACATAGTTACTTTATTTCTACAGTCTCAATTTTCTGTGACATTAAGAAGAAATACAATACTCTCAGAACACTTAGCAAGATGACTCCCCAGCAATTGCATAGCATTTCACAGGTTTAAATAAAATATTGGTTGGCTGTTCATTTGTTATTTTCATCCCCTATTCCTTCCTGTCTCCATTGTTAAACACAATTATTGGCA
>CAUYQU010079083.1:0-48812 GCA_963574635.1 Cheracebus regulus
TGGGGCTCCTCCACTGGGAATGTCCTGGTCCGTGGGCAGTGAAAATTTATCGGTAAGTGTGGCGTCCACTGGCTCTTTGCGCTTTTACTGGGAGCTGCAATCCTGAGCTGCTAGTGATCGGCCATCTTGGATCTCTCTCTCGTGAGCTGTCTCTTTCAATATACAGGGGTCAGGGAGCTGCTTGAGGAGGCAGTCTGTCCCTTATAGGAGCTCAAGTGCTGAGCTGTGAGCTGCATTGTTCCATTCAGAGCTGCTGGGCAAGTAGGTTTAAGTCTTCTGCAGCAGAATTCATAACCACTGTTTTTTCCCAGGTGCTCTTTCCTGGGAAGGTGGGGCTTTATTTATAAGTTCCTGATGTGCTGCTGTCCTTTTTCAGAGACGCTGTGCCCAGCAAGGAGGTAGCCTAGTCACAGTCTCCCAGCAGAGGCATTCCTGAGCTGCCATGGGCTCTGCCCAGCTGCTGTATGAACTTCCTTGCAGTTTTGTTTATAGAGGTATAGTTAGAAATGCCTTGGTAATGGCGGTCTACCTCCATAAAGGTGGACTGTCTCTGTAATAGCGGACTGCCTCAGTAATGGTGGACTGCCTCAGTAATGGCAGACTGCCTCAGTAGTGGTGTACTACTTCAGTAATGGTGGATGCCCTTCCCCTCACAGAGCTGGACCTTCCCAGGTCCAGCTGTGCTTGCTGTGAAACTCTCAATCCAGAACGTTTCAGATTGCTGGTGTTTGTGGGTGTGGGACCTGCCAAACTAGAGCACCTGGCTCCCTATTTTAGCCCCCTTTTTTTTCTGTTGAATGGGTTACTCTGTTTCCCAGATGTTCCAGGTGCCAGTTGAAATGGCACCCAGATTTGTGTGAGTTTTTGTGTGGAGACCTGCTGCACCAAACAGCTGTGCTGGAGACTCATGGTGCTTTTCTACCCGGGTATCTCCTGGTTTGTGGGCAGTAAAAATTCATTTGGTAATGCGGTGATTACTCACCCTCTGCCTTCTCGCTGGGAACTACACTCCAGAGCTGTTCCTATTTGGCCATCTTGGATCATATCCTTTTCTTACTTAACATTTTACTATCTGGGAAGCCAATTTAAGTGATATCCTTTAACTCCCACCTCCTACCTACTCAGCAGTCAAGAGTGGTCTATTTTCCCCTTTCTCTTTGCATTTACTTCCTAGTCATTTGGTTGCATTATTTCTACTTTGTCAAAACATACACTATCTACACATTATTTTTTCCAAACCAGCCCTCACTTTTGGTTTTAGTCTTAGCTCTACAGTTAAATATAGTAAATGCTCACTATTTTTCATTTTGCTGGTGTTTCTGTGGCTATCTCCAGACTGGAGGAAACATTCATTACATTCCTCAAGAGGGGCACTTATGGACAATATTGTCTTAATTTCCCCCTCTTTTTTTCTTCTTCCCCTTCCTGCCATATATTCTGTACTTAATCTAAGTTCCCCATAAACAATGTTTCTCTGAGGCTGTCACCTCTGGTCACTTCCAAGATCCTTTCCTGTATTTGGTGCTGTGAATTACTAAGTCTCAGATCTCTGTTGAGTATTTCACCCTTAGTGTTGGACTTTCTCATTGTAAGGGTGATTTTGTTTACACCTTGTCCATGTCCTCTGTTCCTTTCTCTTCATTTACTTTCAGACCCCTATGTCTCCTTTTCTCACTTCACATATCCATGAGTTTATAGCAATAATGCAAGCTCTGTTGGATGTTGTTCATTTCTCTAGGTAAAGGAAATACAGAGTTCATGGTAGTCTCTGCCTCCTGGTTAACACTAAAAGTGTGGCTCTTGTGAGGTTTTATTTGCACCCATTGATCATATGATCTGAGGGGAGGATATAAGAGGAGAGTTGGATTTAGGTGGCTATCATTATCCTCCAATCTTTCTCTACTGTTATTGATGTAGACTGTTAGATCATTAATTTTTATTCCTGCTTTTTTTTTTCTAATATTTGTTCTTGTAAGCATTTCTCTGTTTCATCCACAAAATTTGATGTTTGCTTATTGTGTATGTATGTATTAATTTTTTTGAGATGGAGTCTTGTGCTGTTGCCTAGGTTGGAGTGCAGTGGCAAGCTCTCAGTTCACTACAGCCTTTGCCTATTGGGTTCAGATGATTCTGCCAGCTCAGCCTCCTGAGTAAGTGGGATTACAGGTGTATGCCACCGCACCTGGCTAACTTTCGTATTTTTGGTAGAGACAGGGTTTCACCATGTTGGTCCGACTGGTCTCCAACTCCTGACCTCAGTTATCTCCCTGCCTCTGCCTTTTAAAGGGCTAAGATTACAGGCATCAGCCACTGTGCCCAGCTGATGTTTATTTTTATTATAATTTAGTTCAACATATTTTCTAATAACCATTATGATTTTGTCCTGGATCCATGAATTATTTATAAGTGAATTATTTTTAAATTTCCAGACATATGGTGAGTTTCTACTTATCTCTATGTGATTGGCATCTATCCTAATTCCACAATGATCACAGAACATTTCTTCTGTTTTTAACCCTTTGAAATTCATTGAGACTTTATGACCCAGCTTATTGGCAATTTTGATAAATTTTCTATGTATACTCTAGTTGTCAGATCAGTGTTTTATAATGTCAATTTTTCTAAATTGTTTTGTTCAAATATTCTATTACCACTGATTTGTAAACTATTTATTCTATTGAGTACTGAAAGAAGGTTATTAAAATGTCCCACTCAAATTACAGATTTGTTTTTCCTGTATTTCTTTGTTTTACATATCATGAGATTATGTTGTTAAATACATTCAGATTTAGAACATTTGTCTTTTTCTGGTGAACTAAACCTTTTAGCCTTGCCTTACGGAGTTGTAAGTTATTAATAATTTTTTTTGCCCTTAAGTACATCTGGTCTAATATGAATATAATTGAACTAACTTTATTTGGGTAATATTTGCATGCTATTCCTTTCCCATGGTTTTACTTTCAACCTTTCTAATATGCTGATATTTTCAGTATCTCTTCTAACCAGTATATCATTAAACTTGGTTTTATTATTCTTTATGATGGTATCTGTCGTTTAATTTACATTCAATTATGTACATTACATTTTAAATCTATTATCTTTTTGCTTCCTATTGGTTACATCTAATTAATTGTTTTCCTTTTCTTACCTTTCTTGTAGCAATTGTTACTATTATGTATCCATTGTCTTAGAAGTTATACTAATCTTTTACTTGCGATCTCTAAGGTTATAAAATACATTCTTAACTTATTAAAGTCTGATATATATATATATATATATAGATACTTCTACCTCTTCCCAAATAATGTAAAAACCTTAAAATTCTTTCATTTATTCACTATTTATTGTGGCTTATTTTAATTCTATATATCTTTAAGGTATATAAAGATATGGCTTTTGGTTATATGGTCAATTTTAGCTTATATGTACCTACCTTTATCAGTGCTCCAGGAATCTTGCAGGAGTATCCAATGTTGACAGCTTCTCTATTTTTTTTTTGTCCAAAATATATTTATGTCATCATCCATTTTTGAAGTTTATTTTAATTGAGTATAAAATTTGAACTTAGCAGTTAATTTATCTCAGCAATTCAAGGAGTCAATTGAGTTTTCATTGTTGATTTTGAGAACGCAGCTGTCAGTTCTATCGCCTTTTAAAGGTAATATGTCCTTTTCCATTTGGCTGCTTTTAATGTTTTTTTGAGATTTTGTTATTATATCTCTACTTGTAACTTTCTTTTAATTTACTCTGCCAGAGTTTGTAGGGCTTCTTTAATTTGTAGTTTTCTGCTCTTGATCATATTTAGAAAATTTTCAACCATCAACTTTTCAAATATTACCTAAATTCTTTCTGGGGTTATTTTCACTATATTTCTTATGCTCTTACACTTTCTTTTTATATATTTCTCTGTGCTTCAGATGGATAATTTCTTTATTTCTTTTGACTTATCATTTGGTTTGGTAATTCTCTGTACAGTGAATCTGTTGCTAATCTCATCGATTTAATTCTGAATTTCAAATAATGATTTTTATAGTTATAGAATTTTCCTTTTGTTATCTTTACTATTTGCAATCCTCTACAAGAATTCCTAAACTGTTCTCTATTTTAATAAATATATTTGGCATGATTGTTTTAAAATCTGTGTCCGGTACATGGTTATCTGGATGATCTCGGAACATTTTTTTTCCTATTTGTATTCCCAGTTTCCTACAATTTATTTTGTTTATTTATTTTTTATTTCCACAGGTTATTGGGAGAACAGGTGGTGTTTGCTTACATGAATAAATTCTTTAGTCTTGAGTTTTTGAGACTTTGGTGTACCCATCACCCAAGGAGTATACACTGCACTCAATAAGTAGTCTTCTACCATTCACCCCTTCCCACCCCTGCCCCCTAAGTCCCAAAGTCAATTGTGTCATTTTTGTGCTATTGCATCCTCATAGCTTAGCTCCCACTTATGCATGAGAATGTACAATGTTTGGTTTTCCACTCCTGAGTTACTTCAGTTAGAATAATAGTCTCCAGTCTCATCCAGGTTGCTGTGAATGCTATTAATTCACTCTTTATGGCTGAGTGGTATTCCATCATATATATGTATATCACAGTTTCTTTATCTACTTGTTGATTGATGGGTTTTGGGTTGCTTCCATGTTTTTGCAATTGTGAATTGTGCTGCTGTAAATATGCAGGTGCAAGTATCTTTTTCATATACTGACTTCTGTTCCTCTGGGTAGATACCCAGTAGTGGGATCACTGGATCAAATGATAGTTTTACTTTTAGTTCTTTAAGAAATCTCCACAATGTTTTCCATAGTGGTTGCACTAGTTTACATTTCCACAAGCAGTGTAGAAATGTTCCCTGATTCACTGCATCCATGCCAACATCTACTGTGTTTTGATTATGGCTATTCTGGCAGGAGTAAGGTGGTATTACATTGTAGTTTTGGTTTGCATTTCCCTAATAATCAGTGATGTTTAGAATTTTTCCATATGTTTGTTGGGCATTTGCATATGTGCTTTTGAGAATTGTCTGTTCATATCCTTAATCCACTTTTTGATGAAATTATTTGTTTTTTTCTTTTCCTGCTAATTTGAGTTTGTTGTAGATTCTGGATAGTACTCTTTTTTTTTCAGATGTATAGATTGTGAAGATTTTTGTCCACTTTGTGGGTTGTCTATTTACTGTGCTGACTGTTCCTTTTCCTATGCAGAAGTTTTTTTTTAGTGTAATTAAGTCCCAGAAATTTAGCTTTCTTTTTATTGCATTTGCTTTTGGGTTCTTGGTCATGAAATTCTTGCCTAAGCCAAGGTCTAGAAGGGTTTTTCTAGATTCCAAAGGGCATGCTTCCAGTTTTTTCTCATTCAGTATGATATACACTATAGGTTTGTTGTAAGTAGCTTTTATTATTTTGAGATACGTTCCATTGATACATAGTTTATTGAGAGTTTTTAGCATAAAGGGCAGTTGAATTTTGTTGAAGGCCTCTGCATCTATTGAGGTGATCAAGTGGTTTTTGTCTTTGGTTTTGTTTATGTGATGGATTATGTTTATAGATTTGCATATGTTGAACCAGACTTGCATCCCCGGGATAAAGCCTACTTGGTCATGATGGATAAGCTTTTTGATGTGCTGTTGCATTTGGTTTGCCAGTATTTTATTGAGGATTTTTGCACTGATATTCATCATGGATATTGGCCTAAAGTTTTCTTTTTTAGTTGTGTCTCTGCCAGGTTTTGGTATCAAGATGATGTTGGTCTCATAAAATGAGTTAGGGAGGATTCCCTCTTTGTGTATTATTTGGAATAGTTTCAGAAGAAATGATACCAGCTCCTCTTTGTATATCTGGTAGAATTCAGCTGTGAACCTGTGTGGTCCCGGACTTTTTTTTGGTTGGTAGGCTATTAATTGCTGCCTCAACTTCAGACCTTGTTATTAGTCTATTCAGGAATTCAGCTTCTTCCTGGTTTAGTCTTGGGAGGGTGCAAGTGTCCAGGAACTTATCAATTTCTTCTAGATTTACTGGTTTATGTGCATAGAGTTGTTTGTCATAATCTCTGATGGTAGTTTGTATTTCTGTGGAGTCAACGGTGGTATCCCCTTTGTAATTTTTTATTGCATCTATTCGATTCCTCTCTCTTTTCATTTTTATTAGTCTGGCTAGTGGTCTATCTATTTTGTTGATCTTTTCAAAAACAAGCTCCTTGATTTATTGATTTCTTAAGGGTTTTTTGTATCTCTATGCCCTTCAGTTCTGCTCTCATCTTAGTATTTATTGACTTCTGCTAGCTTTTGAGCTTCTTATCTCTTGCTTCTTTAGCTCTTTCAATTTTGATGGTAGGTTGTGTTGATTTTAAATCTCTCCTCACTTCTCATATGGGCATTTAGTGCTATAAATTTTCCTCTAGACACTGCTTTAAAAGTGTTCCAGAGATTCTGGTACATTGTGTCTTTGTTCTTATTGATTTTGAAGAACATCTTTATTTCTGCCTTCATTTCATTGTTTATGCAGTCATCATTCAGGAGCAGGTTGTTCAGTTTCCATGTAGTTGTGTGGTTGTGAGTGAGTTTCTGAAACCTGAGTTCAAATTTGATTGTACTGTGGTCTGAGAGACTGGTTGTTATGATTTCTGTTCTTTTGCATTTTCTGAGGAGTGATTTACTTCCAATTATGTGGTCAATTTTAGAGTAGGTGTGATGTGGTGCTGAGAAGAATGTATACTCTGTGGATTTGGGGTGGAGAGTTTTGTAAATGTCTATTAGGTTTGCTTTGTCCAGATGTGAGTTCAAGTCCTGGATATCATCATTAATTTTCTGTCTCATTGATCTTTCTAATATTGATGGTGGAGTGTTAAAGTCTCCCACTATTATTGTGTGGGAGTCTAAGTCTCTATGTAGATTATTAAAAACTTATTTTATGTATCTGAGTGCTCCTGTGTAGGGGGCATATATATTTAGGATAGTTCACTCTTCTTGTTGTATTGATTTTGTTACCATTATGTGATTCCCTTGTTTCTTTTGATCTTTGTTGGTTTAAAGTCTGTTTTATCAGAGACTAGGATTGAAACACCCCCCCTTTTTTTTTTGTTTTCCATTTGCTTGGTAAATCTTACATCCCTTTATTTTGAGCCTATATGTGTCTTTGCACATGAGATTGGTCTCCTGAATACAGTACACCAATGAGTCTTGACTTCTTATCCAATTTGGCAGTCTGTGTCTTTTAATTGGGACATTTAGTCCATTTACATTTAAGGTTAATGTTGTTATGTGTAAATTTGATCCTGCCATTTTGATTCTAGCTGGTTGTTTTGCCCATTAGTTGACACAGTTTTCTTCATTGTGTTGATGGTCTTTCCCATTTGGTACGTTTTTGCAGTGGCTGGTACTGGTTGTTACTTTCCATTTTTAGTGCTTCCCTCTGGAGCTCTTGTAAGGCAGGCCTGGTGGTGATGAAATCTCTCAGTCATTGCTTTTCCATAAAGGATTTTATTTCTCCTTCACTTATGAAGCTTAGTTTGGCTGGATATGAAATTCTAGGTTGAAAGTTCTTTTCTTTACACATGTGGAATATTGGCCCCTACTCTCCTCTGGCTTGTAGGGTTTCTGCCAAGAGATCTGCTGTGAGGCTGATGGGCTTCCCTTTGTGGGTAACCTGACCTTTCTCTCTGGCTGCTCTTAGCATTTTTTCCTTCATTTCAACCCTGGAAAATATATCAATTATGTGCCTTGGAGTTGCTCTTCTTGAGGAATATATTTGTGGTGTTCTCTGTATTTCTTGTATTTGAATGTTGGCCTGCCTTGCTAGGTTGGGGAGATTCTCCTAGATAACATTCTGAAGAGTGTTTTCCAGATTGAATTCATTCTGCCTGTCACATTCAGGTACACCAATCAAAGTAGATTAGGTCTTTTCATATAAACCCATATTTCTTGGAGTCTTTATTCATTTCTTTTCACTCTTTTTTCTCTAATCTTGCCTTCTCATTTTATTTCATTGAGTTGATCTTCAATCTCTGATATCTTTTCTTCTGCTTGATTTATTTGGCTGTTGAAACTTGTGTATGCTTCATGAAGTTCTTGTGCTGTGTTTTTCAGCTCCATGAAGTCATTTATGTTTTCTAAGTTGGTTATTCTAACAAGCATTTTGTCTAACCCTTTTTCAAGGTTTTTAGTTTCTTTGCATTGGGTTAGAACTTGTTCCTTTAGCTCAAAGAAGTTTGTTATTACTCACCTTCTGAAGCCTGCTTCTGTGAATTCATCAAACTCATTCTCCATCCAGTTTGTTCCCTTGCTGGCGAGGAGCTGTGATCCCTTGGAAGAGAAGAGGTGTTCTGGTTTTTGGTGTTTTCATCCCTTTTCGCTGGTTTCTTCCCATCTTCCTGAATTTATCTACCTTTGATCTTTGAAATTGGTGATTTTAGATGTGTTCTGTGAGTGTACATCCTTTCTGTTGATGTTGAAGCTATTTCTTTTTGTTTTCTTTCTAATGGTCTGGCCCCTCTGTGGTAGTACTGCTGGAGATCCTCTCCAGACCTTGATTGCCTGGGAATCACTCGCAGGGGCTGCAGAACAGCAAGAATTTCTGCCTATTCTTTCCTCTCTTAGCTTCATCCCAGAAGGGTACTTGCTAGATATCAGCCAGAGCTCTCCTTTATGAGGTTTCTTTTTGCTTGTACAGGGGTCAGGAAGCAGCTTGAGGAGGCAGTCTGTCCCTTATCGGAGCTCAAGTGGTGTGCTGGAAGCTCTGTTGCTCCCTTTAGAGCTGCTAGATAGGTATCTTTAAGTCTGCTGCAGCAGAACTCACAATCACTTCTTTTCCCAGGTGCTCTGTCTTGGGAAGGTGGGGTTTTATTTATAAGTCCCTGATGTGCTGCTATTTTTCCGAGATACCCCCCAGCAAAAAACGGAGTTTAGACACAGTCTGCCTGCAGAGGTGCTGCTGAGCTGCCACAGGCTCAGTCCAGCTGCTGTGTAAACTTCCTCTCGTTTTTGTTTACACAGGTAAGGTTAGAACCACCTCAGCAATGGTGGATACCCTTCCCCCCATAGAGCTTGATCGAGCTTGAACTGATGTGCTGGCTGTGAAACTCTCAAGCCAGAGGGTTTCAGTTTGCTGGTCTTTGTGGGGGGTGGGACCTGCCAAGCTGTATCACTTGGCTCCCTGCTTTCAGCTCCTCTTCTTTCTGGGGAGTGGGAAGCTCTGTCTCACAGGCGCTCCAGGTGCCAGCCAAAATGCCTGCCCAGGTTTGTGTTGACAACCCACAGTACCAGCTGGAACAGCTGCTCAGATCTGTACTGGTAACTTGTGGTGCTTGTCGGCCTGGTGGGGATCTCCTGGTCTGTGGGTTGTAAAGAACATGGGAGAAGTACGTATCTGAACCGGAGTGCTAGAGGGTAGAAGTTCCTGATGGCCTTTGTTGGGTAGGAGGGGAGTCCTCTGGCCAGTTGCATTTCCTGGGTAAGGCAGCACCCCTGACCTCTGTTTGCCTTGCTTAGGCTACACTCGCTCTCCAACCAGTCCCATTGAGATGAACCTGGTACCTCAGTTGGAAATGTGGAGATCGCTCACCTTCTGTGTTGCTGTCACTGGGAACTGAGCTCTGGGGCTGTTCCTATTCAGCCATCTTGGTGGAAGTCCCCTTATGTGTCTATTTTTATACCAGTATCAGGCTGCTTTGGTGACTTTGGCAGAGTATAGTTTGAAATCAGGTAATGTTATGTCTCCAGATTTCTTTCTTTTTGCTTAGTCTTGCTTTGGTTATGTGGGCTCTTTTCGGTTCCATATGAATTTTAGGAATTTTTTTTCCCTAGTTTTGTGAAGAATGATGGTGGTATATTTATAGGAATTGCATTGAATTTGTAGATTGCTTTTGGGAGTATGATCATTTTCACAATATTGATTCTACCCATCCATGAGCATGGGATGTTTCCACTTGTTTGTGTCATCTATGATTTCTTTCAGCAGTGTTTTGTACTTTTCCTTGTAGAGGTCTTTTACCTCTTTAGTTATGTATATTCTTATTGTAAAAGGGGTTAAGTTCTTGATTTGATTCTCTGCTTGGTTGCTGTTGGTGTATAAGAGAGCTACTGATTCATATATATTCATTTTGTATCCAGAAACTTTGCTGAATTCTTTCAACATATCTAGGAGATTTTTGAAAAAATCTTTAGGGTTTTCTAGGTTTACAATCATGTCATCAGCAAACAGCAACAGTTTGACTTCTTCTTTACTGATTTGGATGCCCTTCATTTCTTTGTTTTGTCTGATTGCTCTGACCAGGCCTTTCAGTACTAGATTAACTAAAGTGGTGAGAATGGGGATCTTTGTCTTGTTCTGGTTCTCAGGGGAATGCTTTCAACTTTCTCCATTCAGTATTATGTTGGCTGAGGGTTTGTCATAGATGGTTTTTATTACATTGAGGTATGTCCCTTGTATTCTCATTTTGCTGAGAATTTTAATAATAAAGCAGTGATGGATTTTTTTCAAATGCTTTTTCTGCATCTATTGAGATGATCAACTAATTCTTGTTTTGAATTATGTTTATGTGGTATATCACATTTTATTGACTTACGTATGTTAAATCATCCCTGTACCCTTGGTATAAACTTACTTGATCATGGTGGATTATCTTTTTGATATGTTGTTGGACTCAATTAGCTAGTATTTTGTTAAGGATTTCTACATCTATTTTCATCAGGGATATCAGTCTGTAGTTTTGTTTTTTGGCTTTGTCCTTTCCTGGTTTTGGTATTAGGGTTATACTGGCTTCATAGAATGATTTAGGGAGGATGTCCTCTTTTCCTATCTTTTGGAATAATGTTAGTAGGATTGGTATCAGTTCTTCCTTGAATATCTGGTAGAATTCTGCTCTGAATCCTCTGGTCCTGGACTTTTTTTTGTTGGTAATTTTTTTTATTACCATTTCAATCTCACTACTCATGATTGGTCTGTTCAGTGTATCTAATTCTTCTTGATTTAAGGTAGGAGTATTGTATCTTTCCAGGAATTTATCCATCTCCTCTAGGTTTTCTAGCTTATACTTGTAAACATGTTTATAGTAGCCTTGAATGATCTTTTATATTTCTGTGGTGTTAATTGTAATATCTCTTGTTTGATTTTGAATTGAGCTTATTTAGATTTTTTGTCTCCTTTTCTTGGTTAATCTTGCTAATGGTCTATCAATTTGATTTATCTTTTTAAAGAACCAGATTTTTGTTTCATTTATCTTTTGTATTGTTTTTTGTTTCAATTTCATTTAGTTGTGCTTTGAGCTTGGTTATCTCTTTTCTTCTTCTGGGTTTGGGTTTGGTTTTTTCTTGTTTCTCTACTTCCTTGAGGTGTGACCTTAGATTGTCTGTGCTCTTTCAGACTTTTTGATGTAGGTGTTTAGGTTCTGATAGGTTGTGTTACTATCATTGTTCTGTTCAAAAAATTTTTAATTTTCATCTTACTTTCAAAATATTTTTTAATTTCCATCTTGATTTTATTGTTGACCCAATGATAATTCAGGAGTAGGTTATTTAGTTTCCATATATTTGCATGGTTTTGAAAGTTCCTTTTGGATTTGATTCCCAGTTTATTCCACTGTGGTCTTAGAGAGTGCTTAATATAATTTTAATTTTCTTAAATTCATTGAGGCTTATTTTGTGAGTATCGTATGGTCTATCTTGGGGAAAGTTCCATGAGCTGATGAATAGAATGTATATTCTGTGGTTTTTGGGTAGAATGTTCTGTAAGTATCTGTTTAGTCCATTTGTTCCAGGGCATAGTTTAAATCCACTGTTTCTTTGTTGACTTTCTGTTTTGATGACCTGTCTAGTGCTGTTAGTGGAGTATTGAAGTACCCCACTACTATTGTGTTGCCATCTGTCTCATTTCTTAGGTCTATTAGTAATTGTTTTATAAATTTGGGAGCTCCAATGTTAGGTGCATATATATTTAAGATTGTGATATTTTCCTTTTGGACAAGGGCTTTTATCATTATGTAATGTTCCTCTTTGTCTTTTTTAATAGCTGTTGCTTTAAAGTTCATTTTGTCTGATATAAGAATAGCTACTCTCTTCTCTTTTGGGTCTATTGCATGGAATGTCTTTTTCCACCTCTTTACCTTAAGTTTATGTGAGTCTTTATGGGTTAGGTGAGTCTCTTGAAGGCAGCATATAGTTGGTGAATTCTTTCTGCAATTCTGTATCTTTTAAGTGGAGCATTAGGGCCATTTACATTCAATGTTAGCATAGTACTATTGCTATCTCATTGAGGTACTATCTCATTGAGATGCATGGTACTATTCCATTCATTGTGCTAATTGTTGCCTGTATACCTTGACTTTTTTTTTTTTTTTTGTATTTTTGCTTTATAGGCCCTTTGAGATTTATGCTTCTAAAAGGTTCTGTTTTGATGTGTTTCCAAGATTTAGAGCTACTTTTAGTAGTTCTTGTAGTGCTGGCTTAGTAGTGGCGAATTCTCTCAGCATTTGTTTGCCTGAAAAAGACTGTATCTTTTCTTCATTTATTTAGTTTTGCTGGATACAAAATTCTTGGCTGATAACTGTTTTTTTTTTCAGTAGGCCAAGATAGAGCCCCAATTCCTTTTAGCCTGTAGGTTTTCTGTTAAGAAATCTGTTGTTAATCTGATAGGTTTTCCTTTATAGGTTATCTGGTGCTTTTGACTCACAGCTCTCAAGACTTTTTCCTTCATCTTAACTTTAGATAACCTGATGACTACATGCCTAGGTGATGATCTTTTTGTGATGAATTTCCCAGGTATTCTTTGTGTTTCTTGTATTTGGATTTCTAGGTCTCTAGCCTGGCTGGTGAAGTTTTCCTTGATTATTCCCCCAGATATATTTTCCAAACTTTTAGATTTCTCTTCTTCCTCAGGGAATGCTGATTATTCTTATGTTGGTCATTTAATATAATCCCAGCCTTCTTGGAGGCTTTGTTCATATTTTGTTATTCTTTTTTCTTTGTCTTTGTTAGATTGAGTTAATTAAGAAACCTTGTCTTTGCTGGATTGAGTTAATTAAGAAACCTTGTCTTTGAGCTTTGAAGTTCTTTCTTCTGCTTATTGGATTCTATTGCCAGGACTTTCTGGAACATTTTGCATTTCTCTAAGTGTATCCATTGTTTCCTGAAGTTTTGATTTTTTAAAAATTGATATTATCTATTTCACTGAAGATTTCTCCCCTCATGTCCTGTATCATTTTTCAAAATTCTCTTAAATTGGGCTTCACCTTTCTCTGGTACCTCCTTGATTAGCTTAATAACAGACCTGAATTGTTTTTCAGGTAAGTCAGGGATTTCTTTTTTGTTTTAATCCGTTGCTGGTGAGCTAGTGTGATTTTTTTTTTTTTTTGAGGATGTTAAAGAACCTTATTTTGTCATATTGGCAGAGTTGGTTTACTGGTTCCTTCTCATTTAGGTAGGCTCTGTCAGAGGGAAGGTTTAGGGCTCAAGACTCATTTTGTCCCATGGGGCATTCCCTTGATGTAGTACTCTCCCTGTTTTCCTAGGGATGGGTCTTACTGAGAGCTGAGCTGTAATGATTGTTATCTCTCTTCAGAATCTAGCCACTCAGCAGGTCTAGCAGGCTCCAGGATGGTACTGGGAGTTGTCTGCACAGAGTCCTGTGATGTGAACCATTTCTGGGTCTCCCAACTGTGGATACCAGACCTGTTACACTGGAGGTTGTAGCGGGGGTGAAATAGACTCTGTTAGGTCTTTAGTTTTGGTTGTTTAATGCTCTATTTTTGTACTGGTTGGCCTTCTGCTAGGAGATGGTGTTTTCAAGAGAGCATCAGCTGTGGTAATATGGGGAGGATCAGGTGTTGGCTGGGGCCATAGAACTCCCAAGAGTATATGTCCTTTATCTTCAGCTACCAGGGTGGGTAGGGGAGGATCATCAGGTTGGGACAGGACTAGGTATGTCTGAGCTGAGACTCTCCTTGAGGGGTTTTGCTGTGGCTGCTGTGGAGGATGGGGTTGTGGTTCCTAGTAAATGGAGTTATGTTCCTAGGGGGATTATGACTGTCTCTGCTGTGTCATGTAGATTGTCAGGGAAGTGGGAGAAAGCTGGCAATCACAATTTTCACCCAGCTTCCATGAAACCCAAAAGGCTTCAGAGTCCTCACCCAAAAGGGGATTGGGCAGGGGGCCAGTCAATAGAGTTCTTGCTCCATTTCTACCCTAGTCCCATGAGGTAGCCAAAAGTTCTATTCATTGTTTAATCCCCACAGCCATGTCTTTAGGAATTGGCAGATAGCCTGTAAAGAAAATCTCAAAGTCTAGAGTTATCAGGCTTACAATCACCCAATTTCAATGCTATAATTGTTAACTGCCTTACATGCTTTAAAATACGTACATGGAAGACAAGCTTATAGCAATGGTAGACAATGTATTTCATGAAAATCCTCTTTGTGTGAACAACTAAAAAAGCTATAAAACATATTTTCAAACCTGTTTTAGGTATCTAAGAGCCAACAACTTGCTCCAATCATCACATCTACTAACCCAATTGTACCTATGCTCATATACTCTGCCTTTCTTCTTGTTATAAGGGATATGCTCTCCTAGCTCCTATAGCAAAGCCCTTCACTTGGGTTACTAAATTTCATTCCACTTCACTTACTCCAGAACCTAGCTCTGGAAATTATTGCTTCTTTCTCTTGGAATAATATATATAGATAGATATAGATATATCTATATATAAAACATATATCTATCTTATATCTATATATAATATATAATATAGATATCTATATATAATACATAATATAGATATAAAATAGATATAATATATAGATATATAATAGATATAATATATAATTATAATATAGATATCTATTATATACATATATCTATATTATATATAATATCTATTATATAATATATAATATATAATATACCAATCAAGAAAGAATGGAATAAAAATAAATAGAGAAAATGAGTGTAAACAATGCTGTGGAAGAGTTACTATAAAGCTGGCAGAAAATGTTAATAGGATAGAGGAAGGCATGTTTGTTCATTTACTTTAAAGTGTCTATATCAAAGATGAGAATATATGCATATTACTCCCTTGCAATTTATATCTATTATATCTATATTATATATAATATATTATATGTATATTACATATACATATTACATATATATTATATACTTAAAATATATATTATATCTATATATAATATAGATATATATCTATCTATAAATAATATATATTATTTATATATTAATTAATATATCTATATTATATATAATATAGACATAATATAGATATAATAGATATAAATTGCAAAGGAATAATACACATATATTCTCATCTTTGATATATTATATATAATATTGATATAATATAGATATATAAAATGAGTTTATTCCCATTTTCACTATTTATTTTTATTCCATTCTTTCTTGAATTCACTTTAACTGGACTGTTTCTTATTATTCCAGCAAACTTTTCACAAAGAATATAACCTCATTTCCAAATCTAAAAGTCTCCAATTTCAAAATCCTGTGATTTCCTTTTTTCTTGCTTAATAGTATTTCCTTGTGTATGTGGACCACATTTACTGATCCATTCATCTGTTATTCAACATCTGGATTGATTCCTTATCATGGTCATTGTAACTAGTGCTGCAATAGACATGGGGATGCAGACGTGTCTCTAATATACTGATTTTCTTTCCTTTGGATGAATGCTCAGTAGTGGAATTGCTGAATCATATAGGTGTTCTCTTTGTAGTTAAAGGTATGGATACTATTATGCATAGTATCCATACTAGTTTATAGTCCCACCAAGAGTGTATAAGAGTTTACTTTTCTCTGCATCCTCTTCAGCATATGTCATTTTTTTGGTCTTTTTGATAATCATTATCCTGACTGGGGTGATATATCTCACTGTGGGTGGTTTGCATTTCCCTTATGATGAATAATGATGAACATTTTTTTTCATAAATTTTTGGCCATTTGTATGTCTTCTTTTGAGAAATCTTTATGCAGATCATTTGTCAATTTCTTAATCTTTTTTTTTTTCTGTTGAGATGTGTGAGTTCCATTTATATGCTGGATATGAATACTCTGTCAGATGAATAGTTTGCAAATATTTTTCTCCATTTTGTAGGTTGTTATTTCACTCTCTTTATTGTTTTCTTTGTGCATAATATTTGATATAACCTCATTTGTTTATTTTTGCTTTTGTTCTCTGTGCATTTGAGGTCTTATTTATAGAATCTTTTCCCCAGACCAATGTCCTGAAATATTTCCCCTATGCTTTCTTCTAGTAGTTTAATTTTTTGTTTCTTACATTTAGGTCTTTGATCCATTCTGAGTTCATTTTTGTGTAAGTTGAGAGGTGAAAGTCTAGTTTCATTCTTCTGCATATGGATATTTACATTTCCCACAACCATTTTTTGAAGAGACTGTCCTTTCCCCAATGAGCGTTCTTAGTGCCTTTGTGTATAAGCAGATTGTTTCTGAGATCTCGATTCTGTTCCATGGGTCTATGTCTCTGTTTTTGTATCACTACCATGCTTTTTGGCTACTATAGATTTTAGTATATTTTCAGTTTGGTAATGCCTCCAGATTTGTTCTTTTTGCTCAGCATTTCTTTGACTATTTGGCATATTTTTTAGTTCCATATGAATTTTAGGATTTTTCCTATTTCTGTGAAAAATGTCATTGGTATTTTGACAGGGCTTATACTAAACTTCTAGTGTGCTTTGGGTAGTATGGTTATTTAAATATTACTTCTTCTAATTTATAAGCATAGGATGTCTTTCTGTTTATTTATATACTCTTCAGTGTTTTATACTTTTCCTTCTAGAGTTCCTTTCCCTCCTTGGTTAAATTTATTCCTAGATATTTTATATCTATTATTAATGATATTGCCTTTTAAATTTCTTAAATTTCTTTTTCAGCTAGTTGATTGTTCATGTATAAAAATGCTATTGATTTTGTATGTTGATTTTGTACCCTACAACTTTATGCAATACATTTACTCATTCTAAGAGTATGTTAGTAGAGTGTTTAGGTTTTTATACATATAAGATCATATCATTTGCATACAGGAATAATTTGACTGTCTTTTTACAATTTGGATGTTCTTTATTTTTGTCTCTTGCTTAATTACTCTGGCTAGGACTTCTCATACCATATTAAATAAAAGTGGTGAAAGTGGGCATTTTTGTTTTGTTCTGGGTCTTAGAGGAAAATCTTCCATATTTTTTTATTCAGTATGATTTTAGCTGTGGGTTTGTCATATATGGCCTTTATTATTTTGAGTTACTTTTCTTTTATGCCTAATTTATTGAGAATTTTTACCATAAACGCATGTCAAATTTGATCAAATTCCTTTTCTACATATATTGAGGTGATCATATGGTTTATTTTTATCCTTCATTCTGTTGATGTGATGAATTACCATTATTGATGTGTATATGTTGAACCATCCTTGCATTCCTGAGCTAAATTATATTTGATAATAGTGCGTTACCCTTTTGATGTGTTGTTGGGTTTGGTTTGCTAGCATTTTGTTGAGGAAATTTATGTCTATAGTTATCAGGAATACTGGCTTGTAGTTTTCTTTTCTGGTTTTGATAGCAAGGTTATCCTGGCCTCATAGAATGAATTAGGAAATGGTAATATTAGGAAAGGAATGATAAATGTTTGAGATGATGGTATGTTAATTACCCTGGTCTGATCACTATACATTATATGTATCAAAATATCACTATGTAACTCATAAATATATATGATTATTATCAGTCAATTAAAAAATGTTAAGTCTCCAATCCCATCTCACTTCACCAATCAGAATAAAATCTAAGGCTTTATCCTTTTCTTCAATTATTTGGAATAATTTGAGAAGAATTTGTATTAATTCTTTAAATATTTGGTAGAATTCAGCAGTGAAGCCATCCAGTTCTGGACTTATTTTTGTTTGGAGACTTTTTATTACTGATTTACTATCAGTAAGTGTTACTGGTCTTCTCAAGTTTTCTTTCTTTTCAGTTCAATCTTGGTAGGTTTTAGGTATCCAGCAATTTATCTATTTCCTCCAAGTTTTTGAACTACATGGATAGAACTGGAGGATATTATTTTAAGTCAAATCAGCCAGGAACAGAAAGTGAAAAATTACATGTTCTCATTCATAGCTGGAAGCTACAAAAAGTTGCAATCATAGAAGTAAAAAGTGGAACAGAAGATACTGAAGGCTGGGAAGAAGAGAAAAGGGAGGGCATAGGGAGAGATCTGTTGAAGGATATAAAATCACAGCTACATAAGAGGAATAAGTTCTAGTGTTCTATGTCAGTGTAGGATGACTATAGTTAACAATAATATATTACATAGTTTTATATAGCTAGAAGATAATATTGAATTTTCTCAACGCAAAGAAATAATAAATATTTGAGATGATGAATATGCTAATTACTCTGGTCTGATTACTATACATTATATGTATTAAAACATTGCTATGTATGTCATAAATATCTGCAATTATATTATGTCAATTAAAAAAAATTAAAGGCCTCCAATCTCATCTCACTTGACTGACCTGAATAAAATTTAAAATTTTGTCATGGCCTCCATGGTTAGATCTGCTCTCTTCCTACCTCCCATTCCCCCTTTCTGCATCTATCATGCTACCCTCTCTAACTCCCCTTCAGCCACACTGAGTTCTTTGCTGAACCTTCACTAGGACAATTACACACCTGCCCCAGAGCCTTTGCACTTGCAGTTTCTGTCAGAAGCATTTTCCCACAAGATATCTATATGACTTTCTTCTTCAATTCTTTTAAGTTTTGGCTCAATTGACAAGTTATCTAAGAGAACTTCCTAGATGACCTTTTTCAAGTTAGCACACACTGCATCATTCGTTATCTAATTTCTTTGCTCTATTTTTTATTCTTGGCATTTATCACCTCTTGACATATATGATTATATGTTTATTGTCTCCCCCACCTAAATGCACCTCCATTGGAATAGTGACATGGTCTGTTTTTGTTTGGAGTTCTTAGAAAAGCACCCAACACATGCTAAACCTCAATAACTATTTACTTATTACATTTTAAAAATAAGAATAATTTGAGCTAGTCATGAAAATGTGGCCAGAAAATTTACTGGTTTAAATTCATCAAATTTTGTTACACTAACTAGGTTAAAGCAATAGAGCCCAATTTTAATTAATTTTCCACTTCTCCAACAAAATCCTAATAATAAACAAGTTGACAAGAAAAAAAAACAACTAATAATGACTTAGCAGATTTAGGAAAATGGAATAGTGAAAAGGAGACCTACAACTGGGGGACATGAGTGTGCGAAGAACTCTGTAACACATCTGAGCTCCTGAAAAGTATGGGCCACTGTGATGCTCACTTGCTAATTCAGCTAACATTGTGAACTCCAGCTTGGACCCTCATAATTTACCCAGCACATAAATTATAGAAGACAACTTGTGATTGGTTCAAGAGAAAGCAGGTCATACTCATCACCAAAAAATATACTGAAAGAGAACCCCTCCACCCCTGCCAACCATATGAATATTTCATTTTGTATGCGAGGGTGAGAAATGAAGGGAATGATAATTGATGCAAGTTTTGTTTTTCCTGTCTATAAAATCTGAATTAAAAGTATTAATTTAAAAGAGAAATCATTTTAGTTTGCAGTAGCTTTGCAATTATATAGGACTTATTTCTTTGGAGACGATTATGGGAGGACCTAACATAGTGCCCATGAAACTTTACTCTACTCAAACAGATAAATGGAGATTTTCTAAGACAAGAAATATATGTGCGGTTAGATAAACCCACATTTATCTTTCTTAAAATACAATTTCCTTACTCTAAAATATATAATTCCTATGTAATGTCTTGGCCTTATTTATCTGACAAAAAAGTAGTTCTTTTTTCTTTCAAGTATCACTCTTAAGAAATCTCCTAAGCATTCTCAGTATGAAGTACTAGGTTAATAGCACCTACCAAAGGTGTTACGGGATGAAGGGGCAGGAGGATTAGTCTAACGATAGAAGAAATCCTTATCACCCAAATTCATTTTATTTTAATTTCTAAGGGAAACTACTGTCTCAATACTTGAATAAATATTTTAGGTGTGCATATAATTCATTGCAGTGAATAACATTCTATTGCAGGATGTTGAAAATTTTGGTTAAGCTAGATGTACTCCAAATGCAATAAATATTTACATTTGTCGCCTTGGGTTAAGTATCAATACAAAACTCCTCATGGAAACAGAAAAGCAATACATAAAATATCAGTGCAAGAAAGCTCCTAAGTTAAAATATAAAAATATATTCCTTGTGCTAAAATTTTCTCTGAGAATTGGGGAAACAGTCAATCACAGGTTTTTTTTTTTCCATCTGCATAATGGTGACTATAATAAAAGGATAATGTTTCTTTTAATTATCATGTGTGGAATAGTCACATATATCTTATAATAATCTAATTAATGGTTTCTGTACATACAATAGTGTATGCTGTTCTGAGAACAAACTCTGTCCTATAGTCTGTCATTCTTATGTGCTTTTGAAAGACTCCCAAGAGGCTCCTAACCTTTACTGGAAAAAAAATCTATAAGAGATCCCCAGAGGGGTTCTCAAAACAAAACAGAGAAAAAGAGGGATAAGAGTTGCAAAGATTTCTAAAGCCTAGGAAAAAATAAATCAGTGTCATAAAATCAATGACCTGACAAGACTAAAAGTTGTATTTCTCTCTGTTGAGTCCCAGTGCTATGTTAGCTTTTGCATTGTAATTCTTGAGCTAGGTAGAAAGGATCCTGGAAATGCTAAGATACAAATACAGTAGTCCCCTCTATTCCATGGTGGATACATTCGAAGACCCCCATTGATGACTAAAACCTTAGATAGTACCAACCCTATATATACTTTTTTCTTTTACACACATACCTATGATAAAGTTTAGTTTATCATAATTAAGCAGAGTAAGAGATTAACAACTAATCATAAAATAGAGTAATTATAGCAATATATTGCAATACAAGTTATGTAAATGTGGTCTCTTTCTCTCTCTCTTCCTCAAAATATATTATTGAACTGTAGTCACCTATTTTGAGACTACATTGAAACCACAGAAAGCAAAACCATGTATAAGTGGGGATTACTGTAACTGTAATTTCAGAATATTTCATAAGATTCTCCAAACTGAATTTCTGTCTGCAAATTCAAGGTTGACTTTGTTCATGTCACATGAAAATATGCCACACTTCCTGAAAATAATTTTGTGTTTGCAATATTCACTTTCAAATAAATTTCATTCTACAGGTCTATGCACTGTTTGTAGTATCCCTATATTACTACTGCAGTTTGGAGACCAGAGACTTAACGAGCTTCACGTTCTCTGGGACTCCTTTAATCTCAGCTGAGTGAAACCCAATTAGAACTTGGGCATAAGGAGTGGAAGGTGTAAATATATGTCACATATTTGTTTCTTCCTGAAACCCCATCAAAGCAACGGTAAATATACATATTTAAAAAGATAAACACTCTAAGATAATATAAGTAGGGAAGAGAAAAACACTGAAGATGTCACATTTGTTTCCAGGCATATCCATACTAAAAGAAAATTCTTAGCTAACGAGGATATTTTATGTAAGAAGTGTCAACATATTTTGGGCAGAATGAAGGCAGCTAATGAAGCAGTAATTGACACCACAGAGGTTGAAGCCTCTTCCTTAAAGCATTGGTGATTGTCCTTTGGAATCAGGACAGAGAGTGGTGGGGAGGACTCTGCTTTTTAAAAATTATTTATTTATTCATTATTTTTTATTATACTTTAAGTTCTGGGGTACATGTGCAGAACTTCCAGGATTCTTACATAGGTATACACATGCCATGGTGGTTTGTTGCCTCCATCCCCCACCCCCCGTCACCTACATTAGGTATTTCTCCTAATGTTATCCCTCCCCAATCTCCCCATCCCCTGCTATCCCTCCCCTAGCCCCCCAACCCCCAACAGACCCCAGTGTGTGATGTTCCCCTCCCTGTGCCCATGTGTTCTCATTTTTCAACACTCACTTATGAGTGAGAACATGTGGTGCTTTTCTCACAAGTCTTTTAGCAACACATACTTTATAGAAATGTATTACTTCATGAAAGTAAAAACTAGTGTACTAAATTAACATTAAAGGAACTTATCGGAAAGATAATAGCACTTCTCATGGGATATGAAGGATTGAAAAAATATCTGTGGGTAGGTTACTGTGCTAGTCACTAGGGCTGTTTGATCAACTATTTCCTGGTTGTCCCCCAGTGTAGCCATATCATTTGTACTTCATGCCCCCACCATGTGGTTAGGTGGAGTAATTTGACCACTCCTGGTTAATGATTTGTGAACAGAATTGGTAAGTGGCATTTCTGGATCTGAACATTTAATTATTGGTGAGAGACCCTTCAGAGCATGCTCGTTTCCCTCTGACATGAGGAGCAACAACATGGAAGAAGAGTCTGCTTCATACACCAAGGTCCCTACATGACTATGATGATCCAGTCCTCAACTAGTCCCTGATACATATGAACATGTACAAGAAATAAACCTGTATTATTTAAACTACTGTGATTTTAAGGTTATTAGTTCCTATTAACCATTCTAATGATGTTGACCATCCTACTATAATTAGAAATATAGCTGGATCGGTCAGAATCAGAGGACAGTCAGAATCAGAGACTTTCTGTCTGAGTTTCCATCTCTCTTCTCTGTGAATATACAGCAGCAAGGTAGTTGTCAGTAACTCCCAGGCTTCACATCTCACAGCATCTGTCCGAAGACAGGCACCAACTTTCTTCCTCATTTTTCATCAGAAACATGGGGAAACACTTTTATTGCTGTGGCTACACTCTTGAGCCAATAAATGGAGATCAGTGGTTCAGAGTCAGGAAATGACAGATAAACACATGTAAGAATCATGTATTCACGTGATTGAGAAGAGAGTAGGGCATATCCCCAAAATGGCAGAGTAATGTTTCCAGGACAAAATAAGTTGCCAAACAGACAAAATAATGGGCATCTACTCCAAGTTACTGTCAATTTAATTTACATCTCCTTAACATTTTGGTGTTTAAATAAAAATATTTAACATCTATGATATAATCTTTGATAACTTTTACAGTTTCATTGTGCATCATTCATTAAAAATAAGCAACCACTCTAGAAGTCTATGTGGAATGATGTGTAGTGTTCCAAAAAGCTATGGTCCTTCATGCCTTCATGTTTTTGGCACACCATGGAATGCCCTTATCTCACTGCCTATGTACCCAAGTATACTTATCCCTAGAGACTCAACTTAAGTGTTACTACTTCTGAGAGCCTCCCTGGACACAATGTTCCTTAGTGTAAAGAATCCAAGCTTTGGATTCAGAGAGATGCAGGCTGAACATCCATTGTGCCATTTACTAGCATGTAAACTTGGTCAATTTATGAACCTCTTAGTAGTCTAATTTCGACATCTGTAAGATAATGACAAATTTACAAGCTTTTGTAGATCAGAAATAACAACATGCATGTATATTTCCAGAACATAATCTGTAACAGCTAGAAAATACATATTCTATATCTCATATTATATTGTAGTGCAATTTTCTACATGTATACTTGTCTTCCATAGTAGTCTTCAAGTATCCTGGATAAGTAACATGTTTTACTCATCTTCAGTGAGTACAGATGTTTCTAGCACATTGGAATTGGGGAGTTAAAAACAATTCTGCTTGCTGATTCTTACCCTAGAGACACTGATTTAATAGATGTGGGATGCAGCTAGGGAATTGGTGTTTTTAAAAAAAATCTTCCCTTGTGTTAATGTGCAGCCAGAATTGAGAATCACAGTATTAGGTGCTCAAATATTTGTTGACTGAATGTTGTTTGTTCTACAAAGCATTTATAAGGCTGTACTAAATGTTTTACTTATAAAAAACTTTTACTTTTAACTTTAGGGAAAGCCTATAATCTCAGCAAAAGTGACAATTTAATGAGATATATTACTTTGTTGCACGTTGGAAGAAGCAAATGTAATGGACGAGGAGCTCAAGGTTCAACAAGGTTGACTAGGGTTGATCATTCCTTTTCTGTCTCATGTAGAGAGACCTTATGCTTCATCTCTAAGCAGCTGTCCCTGGATAACCAGTAGTGTGTGAGTAGCACGGGCTTCAAAATGAGAAGAACTGCCTATCTTAAAAAGTGAGGAGCATGTATGTCTTCTTTTGTAAAGTGTCTGTATTGCATGTTCTTCACATGTACCCCGAAACCTAAAATGCAATAAAAATAAAAATAAATAAAGTTAGTTCCTATATCTCTCAACAATCCATGATTTAAAAAAATTATGTTATTCACAAATTAGTTTATTCATTCTGTAGCACTTTATTTAGCACTTACTGTATGTAGAGACTGCAGCAACTGCTGAGGATTTAGCAGGAAATGACATATCCAGTGTTTCCAACTTCTACTAAAAGTTATTTAATTAGAATTGTGTTAAATTCCAAGAAGAACAAGAAGTGGGCATTACGAGAGTGTGAATATCCTATCCTCCAGTCTTGTTGTGAAACCCAAAGAGAATCATAGGTGTGAAAATACTTAACATAGCTCTAGCATAAACATATTTATTTTTCTTTTTGCTGATGGTTTGAAACTATTAGTCCCTTTTTAAAGTACCTGCTCTCATCACTAAAAATATCTGTCTTTAGATGTCCTTTGCTAGTCTAGGTCTTGCCTCTAGATGCGACGTTTTCAGTTTGCCAAATGCGGAGGTAGCTGAGAAGTGCCACATTTTAAAGACTGCTCTAAATGCAAGAGGCATGTAGTCATGGAACTGCTGGAGGTTTGGGCTTCCGACACACTTCTGAAATACTGCCTCTCTTCTGAAATACTGCCTCTCTTCTCACCACCCACACTTCCTGCTGAGAACCCAAGTGTTTTCTTTCTTTGCCTTTATTACTTCCGAGCTCTAGTTCTTGGCTGAGACAAACTGCAGTCCCAAATACTGTGATTTAATGAGAGGAAATTTACTTGACTTAATGTACAAATTTGCCAGGGAAAGTGATTTTGATAAGGATAATTACATTCACATCTTAGTGTAAATTATAGCAAATATCTTACACAGTGAGCAGCTGCTGGGTCCCTGTCACTCAATGCGACCTCTGTTCTTTGGGGTTCATAACTGGCTAATGAATGTTTAGTGAAAGCAAAATAAGAAGGTTGATTATAATGATCTGAACTCCCAGAGCCTCAGCACTTATTCAAGTAAGAGGGAGTATCAGAATTGAGTGTTTTTTGCATAGACCTATGTTCAGCCATATATGGAAAATGTGGGGCAGGTGGGTTGCAGAAATATTTAGGAAGTGGTGTTGATGTGACATTCATGGTTTTTCAGTCTAGACCAAAATCGTCAACCAGTTTCATGTCTCATTCTTACTCTCATAGCCACCACATTTGTCCGTATCAGCAGTTTGCTGTTCTCTGAATATTCCATTTACTTGTTTATTCCCCCCTCTGCAGCCCTTTGTCTTGAATTTTTTCCTTCCCTTTTCTCAGTTTGATGCAATCCTAATCCTCCCTGGAGATACAGCTCACATCTGCATGTGCACCTGCCCCCATCACCTGGAGCTACACTCATTCCCTTCACAAGGCACCCATCACATTCTCTTTATATCTTTGTGATGGTATTCATTTCTTCAGTGAATATGTAAGGAACACTTACTAGGTACTAGAAACATGGAGCCCTAAGATAAATCCAATGTAGTTAATGATCTCAGAGTTTATTATGGGAGATGTGCAAGTGACAAAGAATCACAACGATCCTAAAGCAGTGATAAATCCATCAGTAAAAGTGAACACAGGCTTCTATGGAAGTCAAAAGGAAAGAATCTAGCCCAGACTGGGAAGTCAGAGAAAGAGTTCTAGAAGCAGGGGTGCCTCAGTATAGTCATGAAGAATGAATGGGGTGGGTGATGTGGCTCATGCCTGCAATCTCAGCACTTTGGAAGGCTGAGGTGGGCAAATCACTTGAGGCCAGGAATTCAAGACCAGCCTGGCTAACAAGGTGAAACCCCATTTCTACTAAAAATACAAAAAATAAAAAAATTGCCAGATATGGTGGCACCTGCCTGTAATCCCAGCTACTTGGGAGGCTGACACAGGAGAATAGCTTGAACCTGAGAGGTGGAGGTTGCAGGGAGCTGAGGTGCCACTGCACGCCAGCCTGGGTGACAGAGTGAGATTCTGTCACAAAAAAGGAAAAAAAAAGAATGAATAGGAGTTATCCAAGTAAAGAGGAGGAGGACTTTCTATACAGAGGAAACACTAGACTCATTCTAGCTATCAGTGGTTTGTCTTCTCTACCATTTTCTCAACCTCTTGAAGGTAGATATTTGTTTCAGCTATTTTTGTATTTCAATTACCTAGCACAGGCATAAAGCAAATGCTCAAAAAAATGTCTAGTAGATGAATGAATGAACCATTAATCCAGAGAATATTAATTATGGTCTTGTTTGGGGATCCAAGAAGTGCTAAAGAACTCACTGAATGGGGAGAAAAATGTGCCCAGAAATAGTAGGTCTGTATTAGCCATCTATTGCTGTTTAACAAACCGTGCCAGAAATTGGAGGCTTAAAGCAACAATAATTTATTATTTCTCCTGATTCTGTGAATTGGTTGTATGGTTCTTCTGTTACTTCCTCCTGGGTTCACTTGTGTTTAGCTGGAGGGTCACCTGGATCTGCACTTAACTGGGACAGTGGAGACGGCTGGGCTCTCCCTTTACATGGTCTTTCATCCTCATGTAGGATGAAAGCCAGACTGAGCTTCTTCATGTGATGACATCAGCATTCTGGGAGAGAAAGCACTAGACCGCAGGTGTTTATCAAGCTTCTGCTTGTGTCACATTTTCTGATGTCTCAATGGTCAGAGGAAGTTGCATGGCTAAGTCAAGAGACAATGTGGTAGAGGATTACACATGGGCATGTGCTGGTAGGCACGGTCTACCAAGATCACAGGGTTAGTAGATGTCAAAGTGCCATGGTGAAAGGGATTAACAGGCAGATGTGGTACACACAGGTAGGGAAACAGATCAGAGTCATCATTCTGGAGGCAGGGAAGTCCTGCAGCATAGTGATAGGAGCACTAAACCTGATTGGATTTGAAGCTGGAAGAAGAGGGTTTGAATCATATAAAATAACCCAATGATATTTACTTCACAGGTTGTTTCCAGCATCATAGGCAATTGTGTGAAATTATTTATGCAAACCTGAAGAGAAATTCGCACTGCTAGATGGCAAGCCCACGTCAGCACCACGGACAGCTCCAGAACTCCAGCAAAGCTGCTGTGAATAGTGAATCCAGGACTAGTAATCCACGCTCCTTTAACCTGGAGGCACCTGTTCCCTGCAGAAACAACTTGCCAAGTGTCTAAAGAATTGGGTTGGCTTCATGTATTCTCATTTGCCTTGTGCCCTTTCCTGTCATAACCTGTATAGATTGAGTTTAGGTTTAGTCACGAGTGAAAGAAACCCACATAAGAGTAGCTTAAACTAGATAGAAGTTTTGACTGTCACAAGCACAGGGCAGAGGTGGGCAGATCACAGCTGTTACAGAAGCTCTGCTCCCTGAAGTCCAGACCCAAGATCCTTAAAGCTCCTCGCCCTGGGCCCTTAGGGTGTGGACTTCAGTTTCATGGTCTAAGGAGGGTGGCCAGTGAGCCTGTCACTACATCTGCATGCTTCATTTGTTCCTCCCTCCAACAAAGGCAACTTTTCTGGTTCCTACTATGTACTAGAAAGAGAGTAAAAGGTGTCACATGTGTGAGATTAAAAGTCAGCCTTCTTGGGTTTTTGAAGGAAGGTGGAAAAAAGTCCTTCAAAATGTCTGTAAGAAGCAGCAGCCAAGGTATCTAAGCAAGGTAATGGCTGGTCTAGATTAGGACAGTATTTGAATTATGTAAAATGAAGCCCAATAATATTTGCTTTAAAATAAAGAATGAGGCTGGGCGTGGTGTCTCACACCTGTAATCCCAGCACTTTGGGAGACAGAGGCAGGTGGATCACTTGAGGTCAGGAGTTCAAGACCAGACTGGCCAATATGGTGAAGCCCCATCTCTACTAAAAATGCAAAAATTAGTGGCACATGCCTGTAGTCCCAGCTACTCAGGAGGCTGAGGCAGGAAGATCACTTGAACCTGGGAGTTGGAGGCTGCAGTGAGCTGAAACTGCACTCCAGCCTGGGTGACAGAGTGAGGCCTTGTCTCAAAAAAAAAAAAAGAAAGAAAAAAGAAAAAAAGAAAAGAAAAAGAAAAAAGAACATAAAAAGACTTTCTAACACTTTCTTCTCACATCACAATAAAGCATCTTGTGTTCTGCTCACTCATTACCTGCTCTGGAAACAACCAGAGCTCTCTGTAATAGTTTTCTGTTGTGGCTGTAACGAATTACTAAAAACTTGTGGCTGGACAGAGAGGAGAATGGTGGTTTCCACAGGATGAGGAAAGGGTAGAAATGGAAAGATGCTAGTCAAAGGGTACAAAATTTCAGTTATGCAAGCTGAGTAAGTTCTGGAGATCTCATGGTGATTATCTAGAATGCTTATCTACAGTTTCAGGCATTGTATATCTAAAATCTGCCAAGAGGGTAGATTCTAAGCGTTCTCACCATACATATAAACAAAGGAAAATGGTAAATATATGAGGTGATATGTTAATTAGCTTGATTATGGTGATGGTTTCATAATGTATACTTAAAACATTGAGTTCTACATCTTAAATGTATGCAATTTATATGCAATTTAAGATGTATGAGTTCTTCATCTTTAATGTCTAGCCCTTGTGAGTTGATTATACTTCAGTGTAGCTGAAAAAATGGAAATCTGGGTGATTTTCTCTTTTCATAAGTTTTCTGTAAGTGTGAAAACATTTCAACACAAAAAGTTAAAAATTAAAATTAAAAAAATGATCTCACACACACACCCTCTTGGTGGCTCAAAACAAGACAGATTTATTATCTTACAGTTCTGGAGATCAAAAATCCCAAAATCAAAGTGTTCATGCAACACCTTGGAATCTTTAGGGGAGAGTACGTTTCTTTTCTTTTCCAGCTTCTACAAGCTGCCTGCAGTCCCTGCCTCATGGCCCCTTCCTCCATCTTCAAGTCCAGCAGTCCAGTATCTTCAAAGCTTTTTCTTTCTCTCTCATCTCTTATTCTGGTATCACTTCCTTTCTGACTCTGACTCTGCCACCTCCCTTTTATAAGGACTTTTGTATTCTTATGAGGACATTGGGTTTACTCAGTCATCCATGTTAATGACCCAAACTCAAGATCCTCACTCTAATCACATCAGCCAAGCCCCATTTGCCCTGTAAGTTAACATACTCGAAGATTCTTAGGATTAGGTCCTGGTCATCTTTGAAGGGGCCATGATGCTGCCTATCCATTCATTAATTTACTCATTCAATCAATATTTGTCAGCACCTTCTATGCATGGCCAGGTACTATGTTGGCTGAATACAGTGGAGAATCAAACAGACAAGGTTCCTGTCCTCCTGAAGCAGTTCTTCATTCTTCCAGATAAGCAGCAGCTGATCCATCCCAGAGTGGGTAAACATATGCAATAATAGAGGAATGTTTCATATGATTAACACACATGCACAAACACATCTACTCACAAAATCACATCTGTACGAGTGTCCTGGTTACTGTAAATGTTTAAAACGTGTTTTGGAAACAGTTTTTGTTTGTGTAATGTCCACTCTGTGTCCTTTTGCTAAATGAATGAGCCTTCATTATGTGGGAATACCCCTAAATCTCAGTGCAACTCTCCTAATTGTCAGTCTTATTAAACAATAAAAAGCAGGGAGATTTTTGCCCTACCAAATCTGCATCTTGATAATGTCAGCTCCCTAGTCTCTCTGGAAGCCATGGGTGACTCCATCCTGTTCTGCAAGAGCAGCAGACAACCCCTGCTGCCAGAAGCCAAGCTCAACCAGTCACTGGCTTTGTCTCTCCCTTCTGTTTGCTGGTGTTTGGTAGAGCACTTGTGCGGCATTCTTGGATTGACCAGTGAATACGTGGCTAAACACTCTTTTGAGTGACTGCCTTCCAGTGCTACATTACTTACAGTTTCCCAAACTGGAAGACAAATTGGGGTTGAGGATTATAGGTTCACTAGTCACTTCTTTGTCAGAGGCCCAGCGTCTTCAGTTCCCTTTATTGTCTACACTCCAGAGATGGATGCTGGATCATAGATGACCCTGGCCATGCTGAGCAGGTGTCCTCTGCAAGACTTTCATCTCCATCTGACACTGTGTATGGGACCAACCATTATGTCCTGGGTCTGTTAAATAGTTCTACCTTTTTTACTCATTCTTCCCCCAAGCAAGGAGAACTGATCTTCTGGCTCAAATTTTTTTTTTATTATTTATATAGAGCTGTGAGTATTGTCGAAGAAAAATTTCACTGGGCAGACTGAAACAGGTAAGGGAAACGTTATTCAAAACTATTGCAGTAGGGTTCAAGACTATTGCAATGGGGAGACAGGTTGAACTCAACTCTGGTTAAAACAAGGCCAGCTGGGAATTTAGAGCAAGGAGCAGGATGAGGGAGTCAGTGGATGGAAAATTACTGAGAGAGCCTGGGTTAGGAGTCAGGGGCAGGGGGCTTTTCACTGAACTGTCTTATCAGGATTCTTGCTAACACTGCGGCTGCAGGCCAAGGCCAAGGTCTAGTGGAGAAGAGTGCTCAGAGGAGCTGGACTAGAGTTTGGTCAAAGAGGAAGTCCTTGTTACGATTACTATTTTCTCTGTGTTGGGAATTGCCACAGGATTGACATAGTCTCTTTTCCTCCATCCAGGGATGGTCTAGCCTTTGCGAGTGTGTGTGTTTGGTGGGGGCAGGTGAAAAGCCTATAGGTTTTGGTAGCACAGTCAGCTCAGTTCCATACTAGGAACTATGCCTAAGATGTTTTCTTCAGTGCAGCTTCAGTCAGTAACAGAGACAATGTTTTGTCACCACTCCACTGGCTGTTTCTGTTTTTCATTCCCACCAGCCAACTATGGGAGTTCCCACTGCTCCACATTCTTGCCAACACTTGGTACTATAAGGATTTTTTATTTTACCATTTCAATAGGTTTGGGGTATCTCATTGTGATTTTAATTTTGGTTTCCCAAATAACGAATCATGATCCACCTTTTTTGCCTTTCATGCTTATTTGCCACTTGTATACCTTGTGCCTGTTCATAGCTTTTGTCCAGTTTTTGAGTTGTTTTCTCATTGCTGAGTTTAGAATACTCTTCACGTGTTTTGGATACAAATTCTTTCATGGATATGTGTGTGATAAAAATATGTGGACATATTTTTATCTCAACCTGTAGCTTGTCTGAAAAGACAAGTTTCTTTCAGCTACGTGTGGTGGCTCATGCCTGTAATCCCAGCACTTTGGGAGGCCAAGGCGGGTGGATCACAAGGTCAAGAGTTCAAGACCATTCCTGGCCAACATGGTGAAACCCCATCTCCACTAAAAATACAAAAATTAGCAGGGCTTAGTGACACACACCTGTAATCTTAGCTACTCGGGAGGCTGAGGCAGGAGAACTGCTTGAACCGAGGAGGCAGATGTTGTGGGGAGCCGAGATCACTCTACTACACTCCAACCTGGGTGACAGAGTGAGACTCCGTCTCAAAACAAACAACAAAAACAATCCCAGTATCTTTCAAAGAACAAGGTTTTAAACTTCAATGAAGTGTAATTTACCAAATTTTCTTTTATGGATGGTGTTTTAGTGTTATATCCTAAAGCTTTTGCTTAAATTTAACAAGAATTTCTCCTAAGCTTTTTTTCTATACTTTTTCTAATTTTATGTATTATATTTAGGCTTATGATTCATTTTGAATTCACTTTTAAGGAGTGAGATGTAGATATACTGCACTATTTCAGAACCATTGTAGAAACAAGTATGCCTTTGCACTTTTGTCAAAATTCAATTGATCATTTTTGTGTGGGTCTATTTTTGGATGCTCCATTTTATTCCACTGATCTTTGTGTCGACACTTTCACCAATACTGTAGTGTCCTGATTGCTGTAAAATTATAATACATCTTAAAATGAGGTAGTATGAGTCCTCTAACTTCATTCTTTGTTTAAAAAACTGTTTTTGCCATTTGTATACATTTTAGAATGAGCTTGTTAATTTCTATAAAATTTATTTTGGGATTTTGATGAAGATTGTGTTAAATCTATAGATAAATTTAAGAAGTTTGACTCTTTTTTTTTTTTTTTTTTTGTGTTGCCAGGCTGGAGTGCAGTGGCCTGATCTCGGCTTATTGCAACTTCCTCTTCCTGGGTTCAAGCGATTCTTCTGCCTCCGCCTCTGGAGTATCTGTGATTACAGGCAGGCGCCACCACACCCAGCTAATTTTTGTACTTTTAGTAGAGATGGGGTTTTACCATGTTGGTCAGGATGGTCTTGATCTCCTGACCTCGTGATCCACCTGCCTCAGCCTCCCAAAGTGCTGGGATTACATGTGTAAGCTCCTGTGCCTTGCCAAAGAAGATTGACCTTTTAACAGTAAAGTTATTCATTCAGTGAACACAGTATGCCTTTCCATTTACTGGTTCTTTGACTTATTTCATCAGTGTTTTGTGTTTTTTGGCAGAAAACTAAAAAACATGACTATGTTTTGTTAGATATTTAATGAAGTATTTCTTGTTTTTAGAACTATTATGAATAGCAACACTTTTTATTTAGTTTTTAGTTGTTCATTGATAGTACAGAGAAATACAATGAATATTTATGTGTTGAACTTCTGTGACCTTGTTAACTTTTTAGTTCAGGCAGATTCTTTGAGATTTAATATGTAGACAATAATGTTGCATGTGAATAGAAGCAGTTTTATTTTTTATGTTTTGCTTTTCCATCTGTATGTGTTTTATTTCTTTTTCTCACCTTGTTACATTGACTTGAACTTCCTGTATGATGGCGAATAGAGGCAGTGATAGAAAATATCTTTACTGTGTTCCTGATCTTAGGGGAAAAGCATTTAGTTTTGTACCACTAAACATGATGTTAGCTGTATGCTTTTTGTAGATACTCTTTTTCGGGTTAAGACAGCTTTTTTTTTTTATTCCTATTTTGGTGTTTTGAACAAAGAGAGATGTTGAATTTTGTCAAATGTCTCCCCTGTATCTATTGATATAATCACATTTTCTTTTCCCCTCAGTCACTTAATATGGGGGAATTAAATGGATTGATTTTGGAATATTGAAACGGCTTTGCATTTCTCCACCTTGTTGTGGTATATTATACTTTTTATATTGTTGATTTAATTTGCTAATATTTGATAAGAAATTGTGTGCCTTTGTTTATGATGAATATTGTTCTGCAGTTTTATTTTCTTATACTATTTTGGTATCAGGTTTGTGTTAGTTTCATAAAATGAGTTAGGAAGCATTTCTCCCTTTTGAATTTTTTGGAATAAATTGTGTAGATATTTTCCTTCAGTATTTGGTAGAATTTTCCAGTAAAATCATCTGGACCTGGAATTTTCTTTGTTGGAAATTTTTAGCTAAGAATTCTGTTTTTTTTAAAAAGAACATGGAACTTTTAGGTTATGTATTTTTTCTTGAGTGACTTTTGATAGTGTCTTTTGAAAATTTATCTATTTTATTTAAAGTTGTTGAATTTGGAGGCAGAGTTATTAACAGTATTTCCTTATGACCCTTCTAATATCTGTAGAGTCTGTAGGAATATTACTTCTTTCATTACTACTCTTGGCAAGTTGTGTCCTTTCTTTCTCATCCTGTCTTTCACTCCCTCTCTCCCTCCCTCCCTCTCCCCAACATCGCTTCTTCCATCCTCCCTCTTTTGGTTAGCCTGGATAGAACTTTATCAATTATATTGATCTTTCCAAAGAACCAATTTTTGGTTTCATTGATTTTCTTATCTTGTCCTGTTTTTGATATATTTTCATATTTGATTTCATATATTTTTGTTCTTATCTTTATTATTTTCTTTCCTGTGTTTGCTTTTTGTATAGTTTGCTCTCATTTTTCTAGTTTCTTAAGGTGAAATCTTACATTATTTACTTGCGAGTGCTCTAGCATTTAGAGAATGTAACATTATACAATTTCCTTTAAGCACTGCTTTACCTGAATCCACAAAATTCAATCTATTTTATTTTTACTTTCATTTATTTCAAAATATTTTATTATTTCCTTTGAGATGTCCTTTTTGACTCATGTGTTATTTAGAAGCATGTTTTAAGTTTCCAAAATTTGAGAATTTTCCAGATATCTGCTACTGATTTCAATATGGTCAGAGCACATACTTTCAATGATTTGAATCCTTTTAAATGTGTTGAAATTCGTTTCATGGCCCAGTATATGATCTGTCCTGGTGGATGATCCAAATGCACTTAAAACAAATATATATATTTTGCAGTTGCCATTTGGAGTTTTTTTTACATATGTCATTTGGTCAAATTGTTTAATAGTGTTTGAGTCTTCTCTAGCCTCACCATTTTCTACTTGTTCTATTGATTATTGAAAGAGGAGCATTTAAAGTCTCCAACTGTAACTGAAGATTTGTCTAGCTTTCCTTTCTGTTTGATCTGCTTTTGCTTCATGTATTTTGAAGCTTGATTTAAGATATATGTTTATTTAAAATTTTTATATATTTTTGGTGAATTGATCCTCTTATAACTACATAATTTCCTCTTGATCATGGGTAATTCTTCTTGTTTCAAAGTCTACTTTTTCTACTGTTAATATAATATGCCAACTTTCTTTTGATTGATATTTGTATACTATATCTTTCCTCACTCTTTTACTTTTAACCTAGCTATATCATTAGATTTAATGTGGTCTTCTTGTAATAGCATATAGGTGGGCCTTTACAAAATTCAAACTGGATTGACAGTTATTTCAGCATTAAAAAATATTGAGATATTGTTCCAGTCTCTTCTGGTTTACATGGTGTCTGATGAGAAATCTAAAGTCATCCAAATCATTTTCCATTCTATGTAATGTGTTGATTTTCTAAAGTGCCTTTCAAGATTCTTTCCTTTATATTTGATTTTCGTCAGTTTGATTACATTTTTTCCCCCAATGGTCGCCCCTTTCCTGTCCCTCTGGCAGGAATCGAGGCAGGAGATTTCTCCTGCAGATTTTTCAGTCCATGTCCATTTCTCAGTTTCCAAAACTGCTCTGTCCTGGAGTATAAGCCAGGAGATACTCACTGCCATAGTAATTATCCCTTGAGTTTTGATTCCTCTCTTCAGTTTGCCTGATATAATTTATTTTTAAGAGTCCTTATATGTTTGCATCATGATTCTGTCCAGGGTTGCTAGTTATGATGAGTGGGAGAAATAAGAGTGGAGTGAGCTTACTTAGCCAGAACTAGCAGCTGTAAGGGTGACTTTTAGTGAACCTGAAAAGAAGGAATGTAAACCTCCATGGCTTGGAGTTGAGGGAATATGTAAAATAGTAAGACAAGGGCCTAATCCCCAACCCCTGGTCAGGAATTGGGAAAGGAGACCTATTAATTTGACTAGAGATGCTTTTAGGGTCTGTGAATGGATACAGAGTGCTGTTAAGTGGCTAGTACCTTTCAGCCAAGAACTAGAGCCTGAAAATGTCTGTCTCTCTGACTCACCACTCCCCTATCTTTGGGTATCTGATAAACAACTTTATACATGAAGAATTCACTTAAGTGAATATCAGAGTATAAACAAAAGGGTTTAGAATTGAGATGATGCATTTTGTTTAATATAAAGTGGAAAAAATAGAAGGTAACAGACAAGATGATTGTAATTGTGTTTTATGTTTTCTGTGATTGCATCTGGATGAATAATAAGCAATAAATGGACAGAGTTGTCTAAAAATTAAATTGCTCATTTTGGGGGAGTGAAGGAAAGGAGATTGTGAGTGTCTTTTTGTTTTATTTTTCAAAAATTTCCTTAATGTGGCTGCTATGGTTTGAATGTCCACTCTAAAAGTCATATTGAAAGTTAATCCCCAATGTGGCAGCATTGAGAGGTGGAGTCTTTAAAAGGTAATCGGGTCATGAGAGCCCTCATGAATTAACAGATTAATGAGTGAATGAATTACCAGGTTATCATGGGAGTGGGACTGGTGGCTTTATGAAAAGAAGAGAGGCCCCAGTGAACACAGCCCCTCAGCCATGTGATTCCCCATGCCACCTCAGGACTGTAGAGACCCCACCAGTAAGAAGGCACTCATCAGATGTCCCCTTGACCTTGAACTCTTCAGCCTCCTGAACTGCAAAAAAAAAATAAGTTTATTTTCTCTATAAATTACCCAGCTTCAGGTATTCTGTTGTAAACAATAGAAAATGGAGTAAGAAATGGCTCTATGAGCTTTTCAAATGTAATATAACATGTAAGAATAATTCCTGGCCTATTGCCTGATAGGCATATTTTCCCCCATTCTATTTCTGTCACTTATTTGGGAAGGTTTTCCTGATTCTCACCTCTCACCCCATCCATCCCTGTTGCATATTCCTATATCACTGTATTGATGACACTTTACTGTATTGTAAAGTACAGTACTGATGACAACTTTACAGTTAATGCTTTGATTTTCTGTCTTCTCTGGTAGATGTGGGCTTTTGCAGGTGAGACCAGTATATTTTCTTGCTTACTGATACATCTTTAGTACATAGCTAGTGCCTGGTCTGTGGTAGGTACCTAGTAAATATTTATTGCCTAAATACTCAAGTCTCCAAATAAAAGAGAACACCAAAAAGTGAAGATTTTTATTTTACATTGCATGTGGTTCCTCTGGTCTCAGGCACTTTTGGAACCCACACCTCACTTCCTATTTTTCTTGACAAACATTGTCCAAAATTTTCAGCCAACACAAAGCTGGACAGCATGGTGTCTTGAGTTGGCAATTAACCAAAGGGAAGGCCCAATGATGAAAGAATACTTCACAGAAAAGGGAGCTCAGAACTCAAGTTTTGGCTAAGGCTGCCATTGTCAAGAATGATCTGAGGAAACCCAAGGGACTATGGCCGAAAGGATTCCAGTGGTATTGCTAAGACAAGTCTTTTCTGACCCTACTCCTATGAGATACCAAATTCAAACACACTGGTGCTAATTCAAGTGCACTTTAATTTACTTCGGGGAACTTTGTTTTAGAGGCGAGTATAGGAAATCACCCAAACTACAAGCCACACATTACAATGGCAGACTGCAAATGGTTCTGACCCAAACAACCCTAGCATGTAAGAGTTAGAAGAGCCCTTCAACATATCTATTCCAAACACCATCCTCCAAAGTTGATACAGATTTTCTTAGCAACAGTCAAGATGAGAAATCACCCAGTCTCCACTTGCGCACTTAGAGTGATGGTGAACTTCCCATCTTTTAAGACAGCTCATTACCTTTCTAGAGAAATCTCTTCTAGACTTGGTAAACATGAGCTATATATGCTGACACTCTTGGCCACACACTTGTGACAGGAATCACCAATTAATTACAATGTTTTTTTTTTTTTTTCCCACCAAGCCTAGGTTTAGCTTTAGAATCATTCTCAATGTTATTTTTCATTTGGATAGAGGTCAGACCCTGCAGCAGTTACTGGAAGTTAAGTCTTCCACACATTGCTCTTCTTCATGTACTCTGTGAGCACACAGGACTCTTAATAGTCTGGGGCGAGGATGACGTCAGCCCTGAAGTCTTGAGCCCACTCCTGGAACACAGTTTGGGAAAGACAAAATCTGCAGGCTGGTGGGTTGGTGTTAGGTTCTCCAAAGTCCGAGATCCACAAGGCCAAATATTGGAAAAGGCATTTCTTAACCACCATGAATAATCTTTCCACTGACTTCTGAAAGCCTATATCCAGGATGAAAGCCTAGGGTCATTGAGGCACTGGGACTCAGGTTGAGGACAGGCCAAGGCTGCTTGTACTAAAGCTGAAACTAGAACCTCAATCTGTGATTTCCAATCCATTGAGTCCCTTATCAGACCAAATTGTTTTTCTTTGATAAATTATTAACATACTATTTCCCTAATTTCATTTTGAAATCATGAGTTGAGTCATGATGAAGGCAGGTCATCAACCTACATGGAAGAAAATTGGGTCTACTGAAACATAGAGTGATTCCTTGCAGCTTCCAGAAGCATTTGGGAGATTCAGTTGTGAATAATGCTAACATAGTTGCAATGTTAGATTAGTACAGGTTTACTTGTAAATACCTAATAATATAAAAGACTTGCATACCTTCAATTCATTTAAGCCTCCCAATAATGGTTAAATTTTTAGTTTCCTGGAAGGTGAGATCATCCATTTACACAATCCTGTTTTTGACATAATTGTCCAACGTGGAGGAGGAATCTTGTTAAGGCCTTCCCTTTGTCTTATCATCAGTGACAGCTGAGTCAATTTTCTCTTCTGGTAGGTATGCTTTGTTTCTTTTGGAGAATGCCTGACTGATTTCTGCATGGGTTCTGTTTTTGGTCTCAGTCAAGACAAAGTATAGGTAGGTAGCACTGTTATACAAATTTTAGCAAAGACTAAGAAACAGTGGGTGTCCAGACTTTTCTGTGGAAAAGACAAAGACAAAAACCATCAAATAGACAGTCAGTAAACTTGCTGTTAAACCATCTCTACACGTATTTTTAAAATAGCTCCATATTCTTATACGACACTCCTAGACAAAACACCATGTGTGATGCTGGCTCTCTAAGGCAAGTGTGCTCTACGTGGAGTGGTCTCACATGAGGCTTGAATAAATCAGCTTCAAACTCTGATAAAAATGACAAAATGGCACTTTTGTTGTTGTTGTTGCAAATTTGGCATTTAAAAATTAATCATCATGAAAGCAAAGTGGAATACTTGCTGAATATTAGCTTAAGCTTATATTTACAATTAACCACATTGTCTCCTTGCTTCTGCTGTATGTGTGAGGCAAGAATGACATCAAAAGGGAAGAGAAATGCCCCAGTTCATAAGAATGTGGAGCATAGACTAGGCCAAGGTAATGCCAGGTTTTCTGATATGCAAATAGTCTAACTCACTAATTGATACTCTGAGACAGCTTTGCACAAATCAGAGAGACAAGAAAAAATAGAAACGTTTGCAGCAATCACTCTGTTTTATGTATCCTGATTAGTGCTTGGACTAGCATAACCCTGTCAACTGCACTAGACCTTGAGCTTCTCAGTGACTTCGTCACCTCTGTAGCTCTTGTACCTTATAGGACATACTCAAGAAATGTTTCTGGAATAAAAGACTTGAACTTCTAGCCTGAAACAATCCTTCTGCCTTGGTCTCCCAGGTACTGGGATTATAGGCGTGAGCCACCACTCCAGAAATAAAAGACTTTCTGGGCCCCAGCTATCAGGATTGTGACTATTATATGCAACAAACATCTTTTGATCCAAAGATAAGGTGACACTGTCTTTGAATGATACTGCCCAAGAAGCAATATCCAGACTTTAGTCAATTCCACTCTATCCTTTGATTTGACACACATTTATTTTTGGAGAATGACAGAGTGCTTAAAGCTTGATCTCTGGATCACAACCTAGATCTACTATTTATTAAATCTGAGACTCTTTGTGCCTCAGTTTTCGTGATTGAAAAAGAGGATAATCATGGTAACTGTAGGGCTATTGTATGAATTAAATGAGATATTTCCTTTAAAGTGCCACATGCAGTAAATGTACCACACCTGGGAGTGCTTGTGCCTTCTGCTCAAAGACTTCAAGAGCAGTGTGGAGAAAGGGGAGTGTATGGGCTCTGCAGCCAGTCGAATGGGATTCAAATCCTGATCCCATTACTCACATTTTGTTCTAACACTTAGGATGTGCCATTTAAGATAGAACTTCAATCCACTGAGCATCTGTTTCCTCATTTGCAACATGGTGATATATACCACATAGTGTTTTGAAGATGAAATGAGATACATCCAATTTTGTATTCAACATCCTCCACTCCCCCACCTGCATGCTGAATGGACATCTGACTTACCAAGTCCAAAGTGGAGCCTCTAAAACTGTGCCTGCTCTATCCTTCCTCATCTCTGCTGATGGCACCTCCATCCTTCTGATTGATTAAGGAAACAAAAACACTTGGAGGCAGGCTGAGCTTCTCTCTCTCTCTCTTTCTCTCTCTCTTCCCCACCCTCCCTCTCTCTCTGTCTCTCTCTCTTCCACCCACATCTGCTCCATCAGGAAATCATGTTGCTCTACCTTGAAATATAACCCAAATCTGAGGGTTTGTCACCACTTCTACTGCAACCCAATTTTGGTGCAAGCCACCATCATATTTTGCTTGGATTTTTACAATAGCCTGTCAACTGATTTCCCAGCTTTTCATTTTAAGCATAATCTTAAGATTATTCTTAAGAGATGAGCCAGAGTGATCCTGTTAAAGGACAAAACTTGTCACGCCTCTGCTTAAAACCCACCGTGCCTTCCTAAGTCACCTGGAGGAAAGCCAAAGTCCTGACCATGGCCTCCACGGCTGCCAACCCTGGGTCTCTCTTATTTCTCTGATCTCACTCTCCTCACTTTCTTTGCCCCAGCTCCACTGCCTTCATGATCCTCCTCCAGTATTGGGCCTCAGGATCTTTGTACATGCTGTTCTCTCTTGCTGGAATAACCTTCTTTTAGGCCTCTGTATGTCCTGCTTTCTTACTCTTCTTTATCTGACTTAAAGGTCATTTTCTCAGAGAGGTTCTCTTTGACTCTCATTTCTAAATAGCCCCTCCAAGCCCTGCTTCCTTGCTCTTCAAAAACACTCACCACTATGCAGCATTATGGTGTGCAATTGCCTGCTTGTTTCCTCTCTCCCTACGAAGAAGTAGCTATTTGAGGGCAGGAGTCATCATTTTTCTTGTATTCCCAGAGCCTGTAAAGTGTCTAACATAGAGTAGATGCTCTGAGTATCTTATTGAGTACATGGATGGACTGAGGCTCAGAGAGGCTTCCTGCCCTATCTCAGGCCACATATGGGGCAGCCTAGGACCTGTCTGACACCCACACAGCTGCCTCTTGCTTGGCTTTCTTTTCCCAAGGGATCTGATAGGTGTCACAAGAATTATTCTCACAGTTTCACAAAATTCAATCAAAAGCACGTGGCTCAGCCCGGTGTGGTGGCTTACGACCATAATCCCAGCACTCTGGGAGTCTGAGGCAGGTGGATCACTTGAGGTCAGGAGTTCAAGACCAGCCCGTCTCTACTAAAAATACAAAAATTAGCTAAAAATAAAAAACTTAGCTGGGCATGATGGTGGGCACCTGTAATCCCACCTACTTGGGAGGCTGAGGCAGGAGAATTGTTTGGACCTGGGAAGTGGAGGTTGCAGTGAGCTGAGATAGTACCACCGCACTCCAGCCTGGGCCACAGAGTGAGACTCCACCTCAAGAAAAAAAAAAAAAAAAGAACACATGTCTGCTGCAGCCATTTTGGGAAGGAACACTTGCTCTCTCCCTCAGGAGTGTCAGGAGCAAAGTTATAAGATGACCAGGGTGAGGCTTCACCTCCTGGGCACAGGATCTGCTGCCTTTGCCCGCAGAGGAAAAGTTCTGTTGGGTCCCCACTATGGTCTGTGTCCCCTGAAATTCATGTGTTAGGACTTAAATCCCAATGTGATAGTGTTAAAAGGTGGGGGCTTGAGGAGGTTATGGACCTTATGAAAGGTCTGGAGGGAATGAGCCTGGCCCTGTTTGCCCTTCTTGCATCTGAGGATGCAGCAGCAAGATGCCATCTTGGAAGCAGAGAGCAGCCCTCGTCAGACACTGAATCTGCAGGTGCCTGGGACTGCCCAGCCTCCGGAACTGTGGGAAAATCAGTTTCTGGTTTTATAAATTACCCAGTTTGTGGTATTTTGTTACAGCAGCACAAATGGACTCAGAGAGTCCCCGTCTCTCTGAGGTTACTGCCCTTTTAGGGGGCCTGGAGCCTTCAGCAGACACATACTGTGATGATTAATATTGAGAGTCAACTTGATTGGATCAAAGGATGCAAAGAATTGTTGCTGGGTGTGTCTGCAAGGGTGTTGCCAAAGGAATCGGTGTGCTAGGAGAGGCCGATCTACCTCTGTCAGCTGTCAGAACCAGCTAATCAGCTGCCAGCACTGCTAGAATAAAAGCAGAGGAGCGTGGAAGGGCTTCTGGCTGAGTCTTCTGGCCTCCATCTTTCTCTTTGCTAGAAGTGTCCTGCCCTCAAGCATTGGACTCCATGTTCTTCAGCTTTTGGACTCTTGAATCTACACCAGTGGTTTGCCAGCGGCTCTCGGGCCTTCGGCCACAGACTGAAGCTGCCCTGTTGGCTTCCCTACTTTTGAGGTTTTGAGACTCAGACTGGCTTCTGTGCTTTTCAGCTTGCAGTCAGCCTACTGTGGGACTTCACCTTGTGATCATGTGAGTCAATTCTTAATAAACTGCCCTTTGTATATGCATGTATCCTATTAGTCTTGTCCCTCTAGAGAACCCTAATACACATGTTCACTGCCTCCCCTACCTTGTACACAAAATTGGGAACCACAATCCTAATCCCTGGTTCTGCAGACAATGGCTCTTAATAAGGGGCATTGGTAGGAAGGTGTTATGAGTCTGGCTTAAGGAGGGAGAGAAAGGAAGGAACTTAACAAAATGAAGATTTACTCTGCTCAGTTATGGAGCTGGATCTTCCATGTGCAGGCTTATTTGTTGCCTCTGAGAAACAGGTCTATTTGATTCCTCTTTACAGAATAGGAGATCAAAATGGAGTGAGGTCATGCTACTTGCCCAGGGTCACGCCACTAGGAGTGGCAGAGCTGGGAGTAAAACTCCTCTGAGCCACACGGTCTCTTGTTGGAACAGGGCTTGGGCTGGAGAGAAGAGGATATGAGGCTAATGATAAGAGCAGGACCTGCTTGTGGATCACTTACGGTGTTGCCTGCTATTGACTAATTTAATGTTCACACTAACTCTAAGGTGTAGCTGCTATTATAGAGGAAGACACCGAGAGGGCAAAGTTATTGGTCCAGTTTTTCTGGGCTGTGAGGCAAAGTGAAGTCTTATATCTAGCAATCTGACCCCAGAGCCTGTGTTGTGGTCACTATTGAGAAAGTAACAAGAGAGAAAGTCAGGAGAGTCTGGCCACAGAGTCAATGGGGAATAAAAACCCAAATCCTCAGTCTACTCAAATAAATGAGGCTTCAACAAAAAGTCAGGGCTAGAGCTGGACAAAGACTGATGGAATAATATGGATGGGAGGAGCAAAATGGCTTTGGGGTTGTCCCCAAGCCTTCCTGGCTAGGATCGGGAATTCACCCAGGATGTTTATTTGTATCTGCTAGAAACAATTTCATTCCCGGGATCACATGACAACCTGGTGTTACTGTAAGTGTGTGATTGAACTTAATCCGAGAAGAGAAATGCATCTTTAAGCACCTCTTATGTACCAGCAATATGACAGACATTATATCATTTGATGCCTATAGTCCACACTGCAATAGCACTATTTATATGTTCATTTAAAAAAAGATGAGGTTGGGTATTAGAGAGGTTCTGGAACACGCCCACGGCGAGTGAGGGAAAAACGGGGGAGTCAGGACTCACACCAAAGTGAACCTGACTAGCAGCTCACGCTTACCCATGATCCACTGTGATTTCCTAACTATGTGTGTGTGTCAAGGGTGGAGGAGGAATGATCCTATAGCGTCCCCCATAGCACCTGGGAGGCAGGTCTCTATACTGTTCTCTTACATGTGAGAAAATAGAGATGAGAAAGGGAAAGTTACTTACCTGAGGTTACCAGCTAGTAAGGGCTGTGTCTGGATTTGAACACAGGTGGGGCTGATCTGGAGGCCGTTGTCTCACTTTTGTACCTGCCTCCCTTGTGCAGATTCTCAGGATGTGTGTGTCACTTTCTTCTTGTCTCCTCTTCTACTTTAAAGTGACTGAGCAAGCCACTTTCTGCCCAGCTGCTGAAGAGTAAGTTACTGGACCATTCCTCAGCTGACGCTGGGGGAGGAGGGTCTATGCTGTGCCTTACAGCCAGGAGCTTTTACTCAGCATATCTGTAGTGAGAAGGACCCTGCCTTCCAACAGACCTCAACTCAAGATCTGGCTCCACCAAGCACTCACCCATCACACAACCCTGGGAAGTGCCCCACTGTTTGGGCCTTATTTTTCCCATTGGTTCAAGATTTTCTGTGAAAATACTTTTACATTCATAAAACTTAGCTGATAAATGAACAAACTGATAAATCTGTTTACTTAAAGACTAAGAGTATCTTTTCATCAAAAGGCACTGTACAGAGAGTACAAAAGGAGAGGAGCTATTGTGATACATAACTAACAATTCGTATTCCAAATTAAAATACGACATTCAACAAAAACTCTTAGGAGTCAATAAGAAAAAGCCTAATAGAAAAAGGGAAGAATGGCCGAGCAGGCATTTCACAGAGGAGAATACAAATGGCAAAGAAGCAGATGAACAAGTGTTCAGACTGGGCACAGTGGCTCACATCTGTAATCCCAGAACTTTAGAGGCCGAGGTGGGCAGATCACCTGAGGTCAGAAGCTCAAGAGCAGCCTGGCCAACATGGTGAAACTCCGTCTCGACCAAAATTACAAAAATTAGCCGGGCATGGTGGCACACACACCCGTAGTCCCAGCTACCTGGGAGGCTGAGGCAGGAGAATCACTTGAAGGCAGGAGGTGGAGGTTGCAGTTAGCCGAGATCACGCCACTGCACTCATATCTATCAGACTTATAAAAATGTAAAAATGTAAAATGTCTGACACAGAAGAGGAATACAAATGGCAAAGAAGCTTATGAAAAAGCATTCATTGTTCTTAGTAATTCAGGCTTATACAAGTTAAAACCTTAAATGATATACCATTTTACATCTATCAAACTGACAAAAATGTAAAATGTCTGACAATGACAATACCAAATGCTGATGAATAGTATGAGTTTCTACACCTACTGGGGAGGCTGGAACTAGGTACCACTGCTTTGGAAAACAACTTGGCATGACCAGAGATGAAGTTGTGTGTGTCCTGTGACCCCACACTTATACTCCTGAGTGTATATATTCCAGAGCTGTGATATTTAAATTAAAACCAATTAAAATCAAGCATTAATTTCCTCAGTAGCAGTAGCCACATTTCAGGTGTTCAATAGTGGCACATGGCAGGAGGCTTCCTTGTTGCAAAGCTCAGACAGAAATACTGGCATCAGCACAGAATCCCTTGCATGTTGTACACGGATGTGTATAGCAACAGTTTCTAGAGCAAGACAACTGGCAACAGCTCAGATGCCTGTGGAAATGGGAATGGATAAATAAACGGGGATGCATTCATCTAAAGGAGTACTATAGAGCAGAGAAACCAATAAACAATAGTTATACATTTCAACATGACAACTCTCAACAATGTATGCTGAGTAAAAAAACAGGCACAAAAAAGTATCTTCAGGATGATGTTCTCTATAAAGATGCAAATTATGCAAACCAAAACACTAGATTCTTAAGGGATGCATTCATATAAGGACGAAATAATTAAGAAAACCTAGAGAATTATTAACACAAGATTACTGCTAGTAATCACCCCTGAGATCAGCGAGAGGCACATGCCGTATTTCAGTAGCTTCAGTTGGTTGAGGAGGTACACTGATATTTTCCCACTATTTTTATATATAATATATTCCATAAATACAGTAATAAAAATGTTCTGAGGAGGAGGTGGAGCAAGATGCCTGAATTGAATGCTTCAGCAATTGTCTTCTTTGCAAGAATACCAAATTGAACTATCCACATAAAATATCACTTTCCTTAAGAACCAAAAATCAAGTGAGTAATCGTAGTACCTGGTTTTAACATCATGTCAGGAAAAAGGCAGTAAAGTGGGTAGGAAAGACAGTCTTGAGTTGTCGAGACTTCCCCTCTCCCTGGGCAGCACCATGTGGTGCAGAGAGAGAATCTGTGCTTCTGGGGGAGGGAGGGTGGAGTGACTGTGGGACTTTGCATTGGAACTCTATGCTGCCTGTCAGAGTGGAAAGCAATACAGGGCAGAATTTGGTTGGCATCCACCACAGGAACATTTAGAACAGCCCAGTCAATTGAAATCTGAGTTCCAGCTCGTCCCACCAGTATGGGCTAAAGTGCTCTGGGATTCTAAATAAACTTGAAAAGTGATCTAGGCCACATGGACTGCAATTTCTAGGCAAGTCCTGGTGCTGTGCTGGACTTGCAGCCAGTGGACTTAGGGTGTACTCAGCCTAGTAAGACAACAGCTGGTGTGGCCAAAGGAATGCTTCTATCACTCCTCCTTCAAACCCAGGCAGTATAGCTCACAGCTCCAGGAATAGAGGAAACACTGAAGAGGGATTATCTTATAACTTGGATACCAGCTCATCTACAGTAGAATATGGTACCAGGCAGAGTCCTGAGGCTCCCATTCCAGGCTCTATCTTCTAGATGACATTTCTAGACACCCCAGCGTCAGAAGGAAACCTGTTGCCTTGAAGGGAAGAACCAAGTTCTGGCAGGACTTATCACCCACTGACTAAGGAGCCCTCAGGCCTTGAATAAATGCCAGTGGTAGCCAGGCAGCAGTATTCTCCATGGGACTTGCGTGAGACTCAGTGCCATGCTAGCTCCATAGGTGACCCAGCACATTCTCAGCTATACTGGCCATGGGGAGAGACTCCGTCGCTTGAGGAAAGAAGAGGGAAGAGTAAAGAAGACTTTGTCTTGCAGCTTAGGTACCAGCTCAGTCACAGTGGGGTGGGGCACTAAGTCAGCTTTTGAGGTCTTCAATTCCCATCCCTGGTTCCTGGATGGCATTTATGGATCTACTCTGGGCCAAAAGGGAACCTACTGCTCCTAAGGGAGAGCCTCAGGCCTGGCAACATTTACTACAAGCTGATCAAAGAGCCCATGAGCCTTGAGTGAACATTGGTGGTAGCTAGACAGTACTCCTCATGGGCCTGGGGCAGTGGTGGCCACAGGGAGAGACTCCTTTCACTTGAGGAAAGAAGAAGCAAAAGTGAGAAGGATGTTGTGTTGCAGCTTGGATGCCAGGTAAGCCACAGTGTAATAGAGCACCAACTAGATTGCTAAGGTTCCTGACTTTAGGCCCTGGCTCCCAGATAACATTTCTGGACCAGAGTAAAGCTTGCTGTCCTGAAGAGAAGGACACAAGCCTGGCTAGATTCACCGCCTGCTGATTATAGAGTCCTTGGGCCTTGAGTGAACATTGGTAGTAGCCAGGCAGTGGTTGCTATAGGCCTTGGGCAAGACTCAGTGCTATGCTGGCTTCAGGTCTTGCCCAGTGCAATTCCAGTGGTGATGACCACAGGGGTGCTTATGTCAGCCCTCTCCCAGCTCCAGGCAGCTCAGCATGGTGAAAGAGACTCTTTGTTTGGGACAAAGTAAGGGAAGAAAAGAAGTCTCTGACTGGTAATCCGAGGAATTCTCTGGGATCTTACCTAAGACCACCAAGATGGTACCTCTATGAGTCTACAAGAGTCACAGAGTTACTTGGTTTAGGATCCCCATAAGGCAAAAATGGATGAAGTGATCAAAGACTTAGATCACAATACTCAATTCCCTTTGAATACTTGGAAAGCTTTCCCAAGAAGAATAGGTACAAATGAACCCATACTGTGAAGTCTACGATAAATACTTAACTCTTCAATACCCAGACATTAACAAATATCTACAAACATCAAGACCATCCAGGAAAACAAGACTCACAAAACAAACTAAAAAAGAAACCAGTGACAAATTCCAGAGTGATAGAGCTAGTGACCTTTGAAACAGAATTCAAAATAGTTGTTTTGAGGAAGCTCAATGAAATTCAATTTAACATAGAGAAAGAATTCAGAATCCTATCAAGTAAATTTAACAAACACACTGAAATAATTTTTAAAAATCAAGTAAAAACCCTGGAGCTGAAAAATATAATTGACATAGAAGAATGCATCAGTCTCAACAGCAGAATTGATCAAGCAGAAGAAAGTATTAGTGAGCTTGAAGACAGATTATTTGAAAATATACAATCAGAGGAGACAAAAGAAAAAAAAGAATGGAGTACACCTACAGGATCTGGAAAATAGCTTAAAATGGGCAAATTTAAGAACTATTGGCCTTAAAGAGGAGGTAGAGATAGATCGGGGTAGAAAGTTTATTCAAAGGGATAACAGAGAACTTTCCAAGCCTAGAGAAAGACATCAATATTCAAGTGCAAGAAGGTCATAGAGCACCAAGCAGATTTAACCCAACTATGACTATCTCAAGCCATTTCATAATTAAACGTCCAAAGTCAAGGATTAAAACACAGATCCTAAAAGCAATGAGAGAAAAGAAAGAAATAACATACAAAGGAGCTCTAATACATCTGAATAAATAAAGCAGGGTTTTTAGTGGAAAATTTACAGGTCAGGAAAGAGTAGCATGACATATTTAATATGCTGAAGAAAAAATTTTTACCATAGAATAGTATATAAGTGAAAATATTCTTCAAACATAAAGGAGAAAATAAAAACTTATCCAAAGAAAAGCTGAGGGATTTTATCAATACTAGGCCTGTGCTGTAAATGATGCTAAAGAGAGTTCTTCAATCTGAAAGAAAAGGATGTTAACAAGCATTAAGTAATTATCTGAATGTACAAAACTCACTGATAATGGTAAGTACATAAAAAATCAGAATAGTATAACACAGTAATTGCTGTGTGTAAACTACTTACATCTTGAGAAGACAGACTAAAAGATAAACCTATCAAAATAATAACTACAACAATGTTTCAAGACATAGATAGTATAATAAGATATAAATAGAAACAACAAAAAG